>PVIY010024133.1:0-38527 GCA_004026745.1 Myrmecophaga tridactyla | reverse complement strand
TTTTCAATAAGAATGTTCTATAATACCCCAGCATGGCATTACTCAGAATTTACCTTCTTATAAACTCCACTTCTTTAGCCCTCAGAGTTTTTATCTGTAAAGACAGGTTGATCATCATACCTATTAACTCAGTCTTGAGCTAAGATGAAGGAGGTGGTTTTCCAGATTCAGGGTTAGTATTCAATTTATCAATAGACATCATCTCTCTTGATATTAAGATACCTCAAGGGACAGAGGGAAGAACATGGCTTCCCATCACCAAGCCAGGCACTATCACTACTAGCTATGTGGACCAATAACCTCACTACTGTAGCCTTTGTTTCCCCATCTGTAGAATGGGATAATTAGAAGTATTTACTAATGTAAATAAAACACTGAGCATACTAAATGAGTCAACCACTGAATGAGTCCTTCTTTCCTTCTTCCTCTAACTCCAAGAGTAGGGCAAATGATAATAATATAAATTAATATATGTGAAAAAGCCTTGAAGCAATGGTATCTGCTAAAGCATTTTATGGTCACTTTTGCTTGAGGAGACCCCACATGTTGAGGAGTCTTCCCTTTACTGAGAACCCCCAGGGAGACCTCAAGGAGCTGTACTACACAGCTGTACTATACATCAGGAAAAAGTTCTGCCCACGACAGAGTAGAGATCGATGGAAAACAGGTCCTGGAACCCACCAGGAGTCTTGTTCCCAATTCCTGTTCTTGTCCATGGCAAGTTTGTAACAAAATGTTGTGTGAAACCATTGATTTCATGGAGCATAATTTTCCTACCTGCTTATATGCAGCCTTAATGTGTAGGTTGGTATTAAAAGTCTCTCTTGTTTTAAGGAGGGAAAGAGAGTTGGAAAGGAAGAAAGTGGACTTATGATAGTGATACTGATGTAGGTTAAGCAAGCCCAAAATTGTGTTTTTATGATTCTATGGAAGTTCCAATTATATCAGTGGAAAGAGTTTCATTGCAAAATACTTTAAAGTTTATTAAAATAATAACAAACATTTATAAACCATTTATTACATACCAGGAACAATTTATAAGATTTATTTTTCATACCCATACTGAGGTAGTTACCATTATTAGCCCCATTTAACAACTGAGGAAAGTGAAGCACAAAGAAATTACCCAAAATACTTAATTTGGTGGAGAACTGAGATTTGAACTGAGGCAGTCAAAAACTATATTGTATATAGTGGGTTCTCAACTGAGGATGATTTTGCTCCTAGGGGATATTGGAAATGTCTTCAGACATTTTTGATGGTCATTACTGGGGGACTGATACTGACATTGAGACCAGAGATGCTGTTAAACAGTCTCCAAAGCACAAAATAGCCTGCCACAAAGAACTATTAGGTTCCTAGTGTCCCTAGTGCTAAAGTTGAAAAACCCTTAATCACTGTATCATTCATTTCCACAGGTTAAATGATTTCCTCTTGATCCTAAGTCTTTTACTAAAGCCAGTCCTGTTATTATAGATTACTTACCATTCTCAATGCTACCAGCTATGTACATGGCTCCATTCTGCTGTGGTATATTCCCTGTTTTGGCTCTGTTCGTTCCTCCCAGAGCCCACACTTTTAAGCTGTATCTACCATTTGTATCATAAGCCGTAAAATATCTCGAATAGACACCGTCATCCTTAGTAGCATCGGCACCTTGACAGGGAAAGGAAAGAATTAAGGAATATCCCAAAGGCAACTGGACATCTGTATATTTACAACTCATAATATGGGTTAAAGATTTTCAAACCGAGATGTTCAGCATTATCTCCAAGAGAGTTTAGGATTTGACAAGGTTAAATATTAGCCCTACTTATTTTAGATACTGTGAGTGTGTGTGCATGTGTGTGTGTGGTTTCATGTTATGTTCCGTCTTCTTGAATAGTCATCTTCCTCCTTGAATTCAGAGATCATGTCATGTGTGTGTCACACCCAGCATAGTGCTGGGCATATGTAATTACTCAATGGTGTTCACTGAACGAATTGAATCGCTGCATGTAATGAGGGAGAAAAATGTTTTGTGATTATTTAATAACATTCATGACCCCTCCCCAGGATAGATTTAGGCAGGACTTTAATTTACAGAATTTGTTTTACTGAAGTTACTTGTATCACAGTAAGCAGTCATGTTCCTTTTAAAAAGAAATGTGGAATTTTCTTCCTCTCTCTTCCTCCTGTTAGGTATCTTAAATACAAAAATAAAGAAGAGGATTTTCACTTTTGGGGCAAACTAATACAGAGTTGCATGTGTACAGGAGTCATATAGACCTGTGCTTAAATCTCATCTCCACTACTTTCTAAATGTCTGCATCTCAGTTTCTTCATCTCTGAAGTAGGACTAACAATACCTGAAAAATGTGTGATGAAGATAAAAATGAAGATAGATAGATATATAAAGCACCCAACAAAAAATAGCTGTAAAATTTCCTTCCTCCCTTCTTTTGTAGGTGTGAATATCCTCTGGCAATTCCCTAGAGTCTCTGAGCCTGTTGGGCTTGAGCCACTAACCCATTTTGGAGCTTTGCAGAAGATAAAGATGTGCTGTTCTTTATGTTTTCCAATATTTTGAGCTATAGGAATTGTGGGGATGCAAAGAACTCTTCCTGCCAAACCCCTAATGCCAGGCTCTCTGCTTCTAATTATCTCCAACTGACTATGCCCTCTTGCAATTTCCTGGTTGCTTCTTGGAAAAGAAAGTTGTGTTATCCGATTTCTTGGGTGCTTACCTGCTCCATTATCCAATAGTTCCAAGGAAATTGTTTTTCCACTAGCTGATTCAATCAGGGCTGTAACACTGGCCCTGAGAATTGGCAAGGCTCCTTGGCGAATATTTGCGTAAACTACCATAGGGCTAGGAAATATGCCTGTGGCTTTGTTCATTTTAGAGGTCACTGTAATTGGAGGCAGGGTAGCACTTGATGCACGGGAGGTGACAGTGAGAGTCAGGGTTTGTGAGCTTGCTTGCAGACTGTATTTCCAATCGCCAACCTGACCAAAACAGATGGAGACATTTCTAACAACAACATCAAATAACACAGACTTGTCTTCAGTGTCATCTATAGGAAAAGCCAGTGTGATACAAGTATATTGTAAACATATCTAAGAAGATCTGGGAATCTTTGATACTCTATCAGCCAAGGGGGTCTTTGGTGTGGCTGGACTTACTACATGTTCCTATTGTAAGGAAAATCCTAGTCTGGGAAAATGAAGTCTGAAAGCTGGGTCTCTGTCATGGCCTTCATTTCTCAAGAGCAGTCTCAAACTGATGGATTCCTGTGGGAATTGTTTTCATGATCCTGTAGCTTCAGGGATCATTTTAAACCTTGACTGCTATGTAATTTGATGGTTCTGCCTTTAGTACTGACCTGGACAAAATATCGCATCACCAATTTTCTTTTTCTTTATCTGCTGTCATTCTGAATATTTCCTACTGGATGGAGATGTTTCCTTGTTCTCTCTTTGATTCAACACTGACTCTCCTCTTAGTAACCATCAACATTTTAAAAGCTGCAATCATTCTGCATAAATCTTTATCTTGTCAAATTGTAAGAAGGAGAGAAAACTGGTTCCATACCTCGGCAGTGCCTTGGATTTGGAGGTATGCCATTTTGGAGTGTGTATCCACTAAAAAGCCATCTTGTTTCTTTTTGCTGGGATTCCAGAGAAGGATTTGGGGAGGTTGTGTTGTCCAGGTGATGAGAAACAAAGTGTCATTTCCCACAGTGCTGTCCACAGTCACTGTGCCATTCATCCACTCATTGTTCTGGAGGATTAACCCCTTACTTTCAAGCTGTTAGGAAAAAAAATGTACTTTCTGGAGAGGTACAGCTCCCATTGCATGGCCTCTTCTATTCCACCCTTGACTCCCAGATGCCCCATTAAAAATCTTCAGTGATGCTGAAGTCCTTGGTTTTGTATTTAGGACTTTTTAGGATCCAGTTCTAAATTACGTTTCCAGCCTTAGCTTCCACAGTTTTCATCTATACATCCAAACCAGACCATTTCCTCAAGTGTCCCACATGAAATTCCTAACTTTATGTTTTCATCATACTCTTTGTTTTTCCTGACGTCTTTATGTCCACCTCCATTTATCTAAACTTTACCCACCCTTTGAAATTCAGTTCAAATATCATTTTTCTTGATGAAATATTTTCAGATAGCTGTCTTGCTTACCAACTGAAAATAGTCTCACCTTCCTGTGAACGCCCATAGGATCTTATTTCTATCAGTCCTTTGAAATCATCACATTGTATACCTTACACCAATGTTGTACACGGGTCATCTCTTTTACTCAACTATATAACCTTATGAGGACTGACTGGAACTTATTTTTTTCCCTTCAGATGGGTTGTTTGAATTATCAATAACTAATTGCCAGGTCAAGTATTATTGCAGTCCCTGAGAAGACTGATCAGATAAGTTCATCGTCAAAGTTGTATGGGGTAGAATAAAGGAGCTCCCAAACAGGGATTGGGGTGGGGAAGGATATTAACAAGGCTTTTGTAGAAAGCTTTTAAGGATTATCTCCTATATAATTATTTATTGTCCTTACATTTATACCTACTAGGGCATAATGCGTCCTAGTCCTGGAGCCCAGCTTTCTAGTGTCACAGGTGGAGTATGACCTTGCATATGGAAAAAGTAGAGGACTCAGATCTGGTTCTTATGGCAAGCCAGTATATGAGTCTGGATCATTTCTCTTTCTTAAATAACAAAAATATTGGGCAGGAACTGCCTGACTGTAAACTTGTCCTTTCATCAGTTTAATTACTTTTCTAAGACACATGCCTCCCATTTCCAGACCAGGCCTATGAGTTTTTCTCTTCTAAATATGACCTAGAATAACTCAGGTGACTATAGTTCCTATCTTTCTAGACAGAAGGGATGCTACAGCAATAGACCAGAGAACCTGTTGTTTTGAAATCTGATTCCAGGCTTTGATATTACAGTATCTCTTTTCCTTTACTCACATGGTATAAGTGCTGATTGTTCACTCTTTCAAGTTTCAAAAATTCACATGAGCAATTTCTATAACTACTAGAAAAGAGCATTTAAAATACATTTGTGGGGTGCACGGGTGGTTCAGTGGTAGAACGCTCGCTTTCCATGTGGGAGACCCAGGATCGATTCCCAGACCATGTACCTCCCTCCACCCCCCCAAAAAAAACCATTTTTAAAAAAGGCCCAAGGCTTTTGGAAGGCAATATTTAGTTTTCTTGGAACTTTAGAACCAGAAGTGCTTTAGGCAGGTTTTCTAGCTCATATCTGGGTAAGAAACTGAGGCCCAGAGAGGTGAAGTGCTTTTCCCAGGACAGAGTTAATGGCAGGCCCAGGTTCCAGGTGTCTGGACTGACACCATAGGCTTTACACAAAATGAAGCACTCTCTGTCCATTTTGTAAAAATCTTGGCAAATATAATGAAAAAATAGAGCAAGTAATCCCTGAATACTTGTCCTAGAAAATTTGTAATTGAGATGATCTATACTCAAGAAAATTTGAGGTCAATATATTACTGTGGGTGGTTGCTAACAGACGTTAAAAAAGAATTCTTGGACTTTCTATATTTTACATTTCTATGAGGAAGTCACTTAATATTGTCTCCAAACAAGTAAAAACTAATTTCTTGTTTAAGTGGTTAGTATTGAATTTTAAGAATCATGTTTAATATCAAGCTGAAATTTTCATGCTAATTTTAGTTCATTACTGGAGGAATGTAGAACTTGAAATTTCTAAGCACTAAATTCTCCATTTTGGCTGTGATTATGTATGAACATGAAAAACCAACAGGTAAGAACTCTAACCTGAATAGAGCGCTGGGAAAGAGCTCCGTTTCCTGATGAAAGGGCCCCAAAAGCATCAATGAGGCCATTGTTCTGAATTTGATCTGAAGCATATGTCTGTAAGCCTCCTAAAATGCAATTACAGTATCAGAAGTTATTTGCCAGAAACAGGTATTTGCCACATTCTAACAATTGTTACTGGAGCAAAATACACAAATATCCCATTATGTTGTTAACATATTCTATCAAAATCAAATAGATACCTAGATTAACTTAGAACTTGATGCAACTTTTAAAAATCCTAGTAAATAATATCTACACCAACATCTCAATTGTCTGGCTACTTGAACTATCTGCAAAGCAACCACAAATCTCTGTGGGCCAAAATTAATATCATATAATCCACGTTTTAAAGTTCATGCACTTTCACATGACAGAATCTATCAGGACTTACTTGGAACCTATTTATTTACTCTTATTTGAGACACAGTTCCAACAAGCTTAGCCTTTGGATTTACCCTAAAATCAGAAGCAGCAAATAGCAAGGAGAGTTATTAAAAATGTGTATTGACGATAGCAAGAAATAACAGCTGACAAAAGGGATAGTTATGGAAACTGCAATATATATAATAAAGGAAAGATTATACAATGTGCCTGGCAGTTCTGGGGCCATATAGAAATATGTGTACCTAAGATAGTCGATGTGAAAGCACTGTTGAACTATTAAAATGCCATCCAAAAGTAAGGACAGTACTGGCGTGGCGATGTTGATGCCCCACCCAGGTCCCCTTAACTGGGCTAGTGCATCAATTCCCAGTTGCTGTAAGTGTTGGTTGCTCATGGCCTACAGCTGCCTCCTTTTTTCAGAAAATTACCTCACCAAAAGGGGGCCCCCACAGCTAGGGAGATGACCTCCATCCTCACCCCTGTCCACCCCAACAGTCTATAGCCAATGACTGACACAGGGATACAAAAGACCAGCCCTGTTTCCTCAAAATGGGGCCAAGTCTGTGAGGCAATTCTGAATTCAGAGCCCCTGTAGGGTCAGGCTTCATTCAGCTAGACTCTAACTCAGCCTGTCTCTGCTTAGTTCCTTCCCCTTCCCTATCCTGCTTCCCTCCCTCCCTTTCTCCTGAGAGCTCTTCCTCTATAAATCACACACACATGAATCCCTGTCTCGGTCTCTGCTTGTAGGAAACCTGGCCTAACAAAAGTAATATTAGGGGCAAACAGTTCTGTCACCTTATATGTCTTAGAGGCATCTCTGCTTAATAATTGACACCTATAATGACGACCCTAAGGGAAAAAAAATTGTGCCAAAAAATTTCGCACAAAAAAATTGTGCTAAAGAAGCAGGGGCACATGGGATTTTTTTTATTTGTGTATCTGTATATGAGAGCTAGAAACATGTTACATTAATATTTTATGGAGAAACTGCATTGTATTTTACATTTTCTGAGTGACCTTTTATTACTTCCTGCCAACGTCAACTTCCCTAACCCTTCCCACCCATTTTTTTTGCTCTAGCCACACTGGACTGTTCACCCTGACCTTGCTCTGTCTCTGCTACACCTTGTTAAAGGCCCAACTCACATGACATCTTTCTTAGCTCTTCTCTTCCAGATAAAGGCTCCCTTCCTTGTGCCTAATTATACTTTCTAGCACTTTTTTCGTGGTGTTATATAGTTAGTGTCTTATCTGTAAGTCCTGTTTCTCCTGGCCAACTCTCAATTGGAAGTAAGTTGCTTCTGGTCAACCTATTAGATTTACCTCAGGCCTTACAAGATGCTGGGAAGAGTGTCCTGAGCACTAGGGTGCTGTTCTGGCCCCATTTTCTCCAGACTCCCCTGCTCCTAGAACCAAAGCCTTAAAATAAATGGGAGGAGTCGGTTCCAATGCCAGTTGAGCCTAATGGCAGCTAATTGGCTAATATGGTTATCCCCAGCTCTCCCTGAGCCCATTCCTGCCTCCCCTTCCCAGCCCCTGAACTTATAGTCCCATGGGGCAGACAATACAGTAGGATTCAGAAGATCATCCTTTACCTGTCATTTTGGACAGCTCCTCTAGTTCTTGGGCCGCAGAGGGTCCCAGGGCAACCGTGTGGATGACAGCTCCACTTTGTTTCACTTCATTAAAGCACTCGCTTATCTTGTTGTCCTCCCCATCTGTCAGCAGCACGATTTCAGATCCATCTGTTGGGTATTTCTTCCTAATCACCTAATGACATAATTCAGGCTTGAGTTAGACTCAGGGTAGCCATGGTGTTTGTAAAAACTGGGCTTATAAGGAATGAGAGGAGAAATTCCAGAAGGAATAAATAAAAGTGACTGGGAAAGGTCAAACCACCTCTTTCTCTTGAAATGATATCATTTTAAATCAATAACATTCATGGAAATCAACCAAGGTCTTTTCTCTTAGCCAACATGCTGCAACGAAGACTCTAAAAAGTGGGGTGCAGGTCTGTTCCAGGATGGACAGCATCGAGGGAGCAGCAAAGGAGGTTCTTCTGCTTTCCTTCATGTGATCTCTTTTGATAGGCTTTCAGAACTTCCCAGATGCCTCCAGAAACCACACTCATTTAATGGGGATAATATTGAATGCAGGACAGATTTTAGCTTTTATAATATTCACCAGTATAACCATACTGACACTGTGCCTGGCAATCACTTTGATTGTTAAGTGCCATGCCACATGAGTTGTTAAGATTTTTACTATCCCATTTGATTAAAGCAATACATTTTTGTTCTTATTTATTCCAGTCTCTAGTTGTTCAATGATACTATATCTGAGCTGTTCCTGATTGACTCGCATTATAGTTTTCACATGGTGTAGAGAGGATACTTCTTCTGATAATTTTGGATAAGACTATGATGCTATCATTTTAGAAAAGGAGAATTCAATAAAAGAAGGGTAT
This sequence comes from Myrmecophaga tridactyla, assembly GCA_004026745.1. Classification (NCBI taxonomy): domain Eukaryota; kingdom Metazoa; phylum Chordata; class Mammalia; order Pilosa; family Myrmecophagidae; genus Myrmecophaga; species Myrmecophaga tridactyla. The sequence continues at coordinate 29,833 of PVIY010024133.1, read as the reverse complement.
TTTCCATATAAGAAGGGGAAGCCAAAAGCCTATTCCTTCTAGCCTCCACTCCCCAGACTCATATGAAGAGTGGGAAGGAAAGATCCAAAGATAGGGTAACAAACCCTCGAGCATATGTAACCACCTCTCTCTGGAACAGAATCTCAGACTGAGAAGGCCTGCTAAATAGGCTGAAAGGAAAGCTAAGAGAAGAGACTTCCACCTTATTCCCCTGTTTGAACTCTGAGATGAGGCTGCCACATGACCTTTGGTGACATGGATAGAGAGCAGAGCTGTGACCATTGCCATGTAAAGGGGTTCCAAGCCCAGGACTCTGTCAGCTGTGACGTGGCCTTGGACAAAGTGTAGAACCTGAGAAATTAAAGGAATGATCCAATTTAGATTCTCTTGCCCACTTCCCATCACTGCCACTTGGCATTGTAAAGGACAAGGAATTTCTACATAGCCCACAAGGGGAACAAAAGGCTGAGTTGAAAGCTAGAAGGCAGGAGGACAGGCTATCCTGTTCTAGAAGCTGAGGGGCATACGGCCCGGCCAGGGGCTGGATGGAGGACATGTTGTAGCTCAAGGTTTTGCTCCAACAGTGAGAGCATGGGGGTTAGGACCAGTGGACCCTAATCAAGCTAAGAAAACAAGGCAGAGTGTTGTGGCCATGCCTCCACAAGGAGCCCAAGATGCACCTGACCAGGGTCCTGCAACAGCAACCAGTGAGGCTCTTGAGGACAGTGTAGGATCTAAAGCCCTTTACTTTATCATCCTGAAGTCACACAAGCTCCTTCTATCCCTCCCCAAAACTGTATTGGGGAAGGAAAGCATTCTAAATGCTGATTGCATTCCTCACCCTCTTTCTCACCCATCTGAGTAGAAATTGCAGAACCAGTTGTCTCTCCACTCCCAAGCCATCTGGAATTAGTCATCTCCCCAAGGGTTTTGCATAATAGGAGTATGGTACAACACATCAGTGATTTCATTTTCTTCTTTAATCAAAGCTTGGGTGGGTGGCCGACACATAGAACCCAGATGCACACAGACATCTGGAGAAGGGTTTTGCAGCTGACTGTGTATGCAATAGAAACCACTTTTTTGGGAACTGACCTTCAAGAAAGCATAAAGGACCAGAGGTACAGACGGAATTTGAGGAAATAGTTGAGTCCAGTGTCCACATCAAACATAGTGAACTGTAAACTAAATGTTCCTGCTCCCCTTGTGGGAACCTAGAACTGCCGCTTTGATGTGTGTTGTGTGTTGTGCTGCACAAGCAGACAGAAAGGGCAACACTTGTCCAAGTCGCACGGGAGTTTTTGAGACCTTAGGGCAGCCTCCATCTTTCAATCTCCTAGCCTTTGGTTCATGGGGCTAAATATCCTCTAAGATGCCTTCCAATTCCATAAATCTATGATTGAATTCCATATTTGCAGCAAATAAGCATTTACTTCTCAACTCAAATTAAGAACCTCCCCTTATGAAAGATTATCATGCTAGCAGCTTGAGAGTTAAAAAGCTAAGCTCTTATCGCTAAAGAAGTTTTGCTTATGTGAAGCACATGAAAGATTTACACACATGATTAAAATATGATACAGAAGAGCCTAGAAGTCATAAGAGATATTCAAGAGAAAAAAGTCAAATGATTCAGAAATAGAGAATGTGTATAGTTGAAAGGAACAGGAAAAAAATATTGAGAAGTAGGTGGTATCCATGATAGACCTTTGAAGAATGAGTGTGATTTGAGATGTAAGAAGGGGAGAGAGAAAATACTGAAGGTGAGGAGCTAGCCTAGCAAAGATGTGGAAGCTCTGAAGGACAGGTGAATCAATATGTATAAACATTCCTTGTATCTAAGATTGGAAAGGTAGGTTATTAGGGGCTATATTATGGAAGAAGTTAACTATTACATGGAGGGATTTTTACTTAATTTTGTTGAAAACGGGAGGCATTGGTGATACCTAAGTAAAAATATGACATGTTTCATCAGATGAGACCTTTGGCTATGCTCCCAATACAATCATAGTCTACAATGTAGAATTCCTCCTGCTTTGATAAATAAACCATTTTCTTGCCCAAAAGGAGATCCAAATACCCAGAAGTTTGGAGTGTATAGATGTTCCAAAATTTAACTGTAACTCATAGCTCTTTTTTTTTTATCCTAAAAGATTCTGTCTTATATCCTCATGTACTTTTCCTTTATAACACTCAGTACAGTTTATAAATATCCACTTATTTGTATGGCTATGTGATAAATGTATCCTCCCCCTAAATATTACAAGCTCTGTAAGGATCTATGTGGCTCTCCTGGTATTCTTAATGACTAGCACAGTGTCTGGTATATGAGGCACACCATGAATATTTTGAGTATAGACATGCAGAAAAGCATGAATGCACAGATACACAAAAGCATGAATGGATTAATTAACAATGGCTTTGGAGGCCTGTGCCTTTGCATCATCTGAACCTTTGCTCTGCCCTTTCTAATGTTGGAATTAGATACTAGGGATGTATGGGAATACTGGAAATTAGAACTTTTTAGGAAACATAAACTGCAACCATTGGCAAACTACAGTGGGGAAGTATGTCTCACAGTAAATGCCGATCGAAGCCCAGAGCAGATAGACGTTCCTCCGGCGGCTGTCATGGGTAAGCGTCTGGTGAGAGCGTCTCTCTCGGTGGCACTGCGTATTTCTATGAGTTCACTTTGTACAGAGGCAACACTGTCAAATGTCACCATCCCAACCCAGGACCCTTGCTCAATCGTCTGCAGCAGAAAGAGCTTGCCTGCTTGATTCAGTCGTTTAAGGCGGTCACCAATCTGAATGGAGAAGCAGAAGAAAAGTAGTCAGGTTGGTTATAGATAGACTGACTAACAATAGAACAGGCTGGAGGGAATTTGGAAGTGGCTACCTCAATGTAGAGTAAATGACAACAAGCTTATTGATTGCCTATCTTTATATGGAGATGTATTTTTTCTTCATTTTTAACAACAATTTTGGCTAAAATTTTCGGACCTTTATATGAATAGCAAAGTATAAAGCCAGATAAGACATGTCAAATGAGACAGAAAAAAGTTAAGGTTCTCTCATTCATTGGAAGTTTGCTTGTAAATTGAAAGCTAATTTAATTTGGCAAATGAGACAATTGATGACAGATGTTTGTTGAATAAAGTTGAGGTGGGACATTTCTGATGGCAATGTTAGTGTTGTAATTGTTCTGACCCTCGAGATCATGTTTATTCTTAGCCAGTTCCAAGTTATTGTCCAGGTTATACTGTAAGCATGTCTGTGACAAGCATCCAGAAAGATGTGACTCACTGAACGTACCGTCATGCTTCCAGACTTGTCGAGGACTAAACACACAATTCTTTGTCTAATCTGCAGCAATGAGAAGGTGGGTTTAGGTGGCTGTGTTGTCATAGGAGTCGTTTTCTTAAAGTCCTCAGAATCACTGATTACTTTCCATGTACTTTGGAGATTGCACCTTTGGTTTTGCAGGTTTGGGGCTTCTTTATTGTGGTTTATTTCTGTACAGAATTCAACCACCTGAAAATTTCAATAAAATGACATAAATAGCAGTAAACCATTAGTTAAAACCACAGAGTCGGGCCACGGTGGCTCAGCAGGTAAGAACGCTTGCCTGCTGTGCCCGAGGACCCAGGTTCGATTCTTGGTGCCTGCCCATGTTAAAAAAAAAAACAAAACCACAGAGTCAAAATTCACAGAGTTATGAATTAAGAAAACCATGTCTTCAACCTCATTGGACACTTAGTGCTCCTTTGCAACCCTTTTATCTCCCCTAGGTGGCTTCCTTCCTACTCCTTAAATATGCCATTTCAAACCATCACTTACAATCCACCCACATTCTAGCACTTCTCTTCTAAGATGGTATCATCTTATCTCTTTACTTTCACTACCAAACTCTACTTCTTCTCTTCCCACACATTTACCAATCCTCTGTATTCCCATCTTCATGGTCCAACATAACAGCTCTCTCCAAAATCCACGTGGATACCCCATGGGCACCTCAAAGTCCATGTGTTCATAATCGAATTCATCACATTTCCTGCAACTCTGCTTCTCCTCCCATGTGTTTCCTAACTTGATAAATGTCATCACTATCCATCCAGTTGCTCAAATCGGATAACTGGCAGTTTCCCTAGCTTCTCCTCTTCCTTCCCCCTGAAAAATAACCAAGATCAATAAATTTAATCTTCTTTTCTTCTTCTCCTTCTCCAATGGAATCTCCATCTTTCAAGCACTTAGTGCCTTAGATTACCACAGTAACCTATCTGACTTTCCCATCTCACTTCCCTCCATTTAGTCCACCCCACAGCTGACAGAGGGATCTTCCTTCTCATGTCTGAACTTAAGACCCTTTTGGGGTTTTCATGCACCAAAATCCATATTCCTTCACATAGCAAATATAAACCTTCCGATCTGGATTTTGCTTCACTTTCCATTCTTACTCTAGCTGCTTGTTCCAACTCTCTAATCTTCCACTATAGCCTATGAATTTCCAACCTTACCAGGCTGTTTTATATCTCAATGTCTTTGCTCATGATTCCCACTTAATTAAGAAATTCCTCTTCTTCTGTCTCCTGCATTGTGAACTCTACCTTCATGTTTCAGCTAAAAGGTCACTTCCAATATGTTTTCTCATTTCCACTCTTTCCCCCAGGGAATTGCCACTGATCCTTTGTTCCCTCATAGTACCCTTCAGAAACTTCAATAAGGCCCTTTTAACAGAGTGGTTTACTTATTGGGTTGTAAATCCATCTGTGGCACAAACTTGTTTCATTAATTTTGCTTTCTCAAAACTTAGAAATATTTAGCAGCTCAAAATTTTTGTTGTTTTTTTAAGTAATCTGAATCTCTCTGCACATCAGTTTTCTTATGTGTAAAATAGGGATAATTATTATGTAATAACTAAATGAGAATAGATGAAATATGATCAATACTAGCTTAGCCAAGAAATGACAGTTCCTTCCCCCTTTCTTAGGCATTTATATCCCTAGCATTTGGGGAATTAAAGAAAGAGGCATGGTATACATAGGGTATGGCATAGTTTCTCCCCTCAATGATTTCACAGTATTATAATTCAATTAGAAATCCCTAAGACCTGGGATTCTATATATTTAGAAGGTAATCATAAACTGTAAAACACTTATTTTTCTCTTTATTTGCATTTTAAATGTTTTTATTGTTAAATATAACATATATACAAATGAAAGAAAAAGCACTGATTTTCAAAGTATGCTTCAACAAGTAGTTACAGAACAGATTTCAGAGTTTGTTATGGGTTACCATTCCACTATTTCAGATTTTTCTTTCTAGTTGCTCCAACACACTGGAGGTGAGAAGAAATATTTGTTTTTCTTTTTTTGTGAAAAATAATATATATACAAAAAAGCAATAAATTTCATTTTAAGGTCATTTGTTTTAGTGGTGTTTCCATATTATTGGTGTGGGCAGAGATTCCCAAATCTATGCTTGTTTGAAGTTTAACTCTGTGGCTAATTTAAAGTACATAATCTGGGTGCCCTATTTGAAATTTACGAAAAAGTCTGGGGATGGGCTGTGGCAAAGTCAGATTAAGTGATGGGCCTGGTAAACTATGCTGCATCAAATTTTAAAAATTTGTGCCACATTGTTATTGACAGAGTCTTGTAATTTATTTCACCCTGTATTTCAAAAGGAAAGTATTATTCTATGTAAAAAGACTGGAAAATGAGAGGGGCTGGTCAATATTTATATATCTATATCTTAGCATTAAATGGTTAAGGAAGTCAAGCTCATTTTATGACAACATTTAAGAACTTATTTAAAAACTATTTAAAGCTATTAAAACTATAAACTCCAAGGCGCCAAGCACTCTTAAAAAGACAGAAAATTTCAGTTTAACAATTAAATGCAAATACATAGAGCTCTCCAAAAGTCAAATTAAGGGCATAGGTTACCACAGTAACCTATCTGACTTTCCCATCTCACTTCCCTCCATTTAGTCCACCCCACAGCTGACAGAGGGATCTTCCTTCTCATGTCTGAACTTAAGACCCTTTTGGGGTTTTCATGCACCAAAATCCATATTCCTTCACATAGAAAATATAAACCTTCCGATCTGGATTTTGCTTCACTTTCCATTCTTACTCTAGCTGCTTGTGGGATCGAACCTGGGTCTCCCACATGGAAGGTGAGCATTCTACTACTGAACCACCCATGTACCTTCAATAGATTATTAACTAACAAAAAGAACTGCCTAAAACCTGGGAGAATTTCTTATTTAACTATAAATTTGTGTGCTTGTATGTCTTTAAGGATATCTGAAGTAATTCTAAGCATTTAAACTAAAAGCTAGTGGGAGGGAGATGATGGAAATGAAGAATGGAAATAAGGAAAGGATCAGGGAAAGATGGGAGTTTATCCCTGGCTTTGTATTCTCAGTTTGTCTTCTAAAGGATCCATTGCCCACAGATAGTTTCTCTACATTTTGATCCCCTATTGAGGTACTAGAGGCAAAAAAAAAAAAAAAAAAAAAAAAACAAGGCAGAAGTATATGGATAATTCTCCATGTTACTGACTATACTGATAGGAAACAATATTCCTCTGTCCACATGACCCCTCTCATTCCTGATGGAAGGCTGAGGAGATAAATTCTCCAGTTTTTAAGTATGAAGTTTATCCTGGGTTGTTTAATTCTAGCTTTTGTTTGAATTCATTTACTGAATCAAGATGACTATGTTTATGTATTATATTGGAGGCTACTTGTGTGAATTTTAGAACTATAGATACTTATGCACTGGTAGTTTCTACAAAAATTTATGTTTATATCTGTATCTTTTTCCAGATGACGTGATTTTCGAAAATGAAAATAAATTTAGATTTGGATTGAAAAAAAAGAGAGAGAGAGAGCAAGGTACTTACAGAATCAATACTTGTTGAAAACATTATGGAAGCCTTCTCAGTCTGTCCCGGGTCTGGAATGAACTCACATTCTTTTTCAAACTCTCTTGTGGCTTGGTTGGGTCTACAAGTTCTGGTGATACAGCTGCCACCCTGACACTTCTTCACTACACTTTCACCAGTAATACCTGCCGAACAGCTGAAAATATGTTGTGCTTAGTTGTTTGGTTGGTGTAATCAGTTCAAAAGGTGATCAGTTTTGTGACAGATGGACTTGTTTTTATATCCTCTCATTATTTAAGAAACAAACATATCCCCTTTCAAGCAAAATTTTTAAATTCTCATCAGAGTCATTTCTGTTTGCCAGGAAGTATTTGGGGGGCTCCTAGCACAGGATCAGAATTTGTAGCAGAAAAGCTAAGTGTGCTTATGGCTGCTTTTAACAAGGACTGAAGTCCTTAGTCACTTCTTAATCCATTCCTCTTATTCCTGGAAAGTCTAAATCTTCTTTTGTTGCCCTCACTAGACTTGCTGACATTTCCTACTGTGTTTTTCTAATTAGTCTACTACATACAGTTATCATATAGTTTTTATATGTTCATAGATATTATAAATTTTTCTTTATATTTTATGCTTATTAGGTTTTACTGCTATTCGAAATGGTATGCTTTTCTTTCACATCTTATTTTAATTCTATATTTTTTGAGTATATAAGCAATATAAAGCACCATAGAAAATTTGGAAAATAATGAAAAAGCATAGAGAAGAAAAGAAAAAATTTATGCCCTCCCATCAGAATTAAACTGACATGTTGAAGCATTTCCTTCTCTTTCCATGCAAAAGAATAATTATAGCCCAGATAGTTTCATTTCCTGCTTTAAAAAAATTTAATATTTCAGTATGTCTAAAATTCAGTACAGTATTTAATATTCTTTCAAAATATGATTTTAATAAATTCATAATATATCTTTTATATTCAAATGTGAATTTAGCCTAATTTATTTAATTTAGCTTTCCCCTCGACTTGTCAGTAATAAAAGTAACACTTCAGTGAATAATCGAAATTTAGTATACATTTTTTACTATATTTCCAAATATTTCCACATGATTGATTCCCAGAGGGAAATTTTAGGTAAAAAGTTTGAACATTTTAAAGCCTGTTGATACAGCTTGTTCTATCAGTTCCTAAGAATGGATTTTTAAATATCAAATTACTAGGTCAGGAAATAGGAAACATTTTAGAGCTTTAAAATTGCTTTCCAGATAATTTGTGTCAATTTATATCTCTAGCAACCATCTACAGGGGCATTTATTCCACTGACAGTAATTTAGGTACTAAATGATTCTCCTTGTTGTCTAATTTGTGTCTTCTTAAGTACTAGTAAGTCTGGACAACTTCATGTGTTTATTGAATATTTTTATTTGTGATTTTTGTGAATTATTCTTCTCTTTTGTTTATTTTTCTGTTAGAGTGTTATTTTATGTGTTCTTAGTGGTTTGTAAAAGCTCTTATGTATTAGAATATTAAGCTTTTAGATGTCTACCTTTTTACTTTTGAAAAAAATCTTTTCAGTTTATTTCCCTTTTAATTAGTTTGTTTGGTTTGTGTGCACAAAATTTTAAATTTATATATAGCCAAATTTATCAGTTTTAAATTGTATCTTCTTCCAATTTTTGAATGCATTGAGAGCTCTTCACCATGTAGGGGTCTAATATTTGTTAATATTCTCCTAATTGTTTTATGATTTTATTTTTATATTTAATATGTTTATCCAATTGGAGTACATTCTGTTTTATTCCACATTTACAAGTTGTCCAGATACATAAGAAACTGATTTTCCTCGTCAATTTGTAATTCTACAAGTATTAAAAATAATTTATTAGGTGAATGGGTAGTTCAGTGGTTAGAATGCCTGCCTTCCATGCGGGAGACCTGGGTTCAATTCCCAGACCATGCACCCCTCCCTGAAAAAAAAATAATTTATTGCTTATACAAATATCTATCAGTCTACTTTGTTTCAATTAATATAGTTTTATAGTGTATTTAAATTTTTTTTTTTTTTTAACATGGGCAGGAACCGGGAATTGAACCTGGGTCTCTTGCATGGCAGGCGAGAACTCTGTCAGGGAGCCATTATGGCAGGCCCAGTATATTTTAAATTTTGATAAATGAAAGTCCTCTTTATTACTTTTCCTTTTCAGAAATGTTCTTAGTTAATATCTATTGAATGAAGTCTAGGAAATTTTTAATGAGGTAAAAATCGGTATACTTTTGACTAGAGCTTCATAAAACTTATAATTTGGGTAGATTTGGATCTTTCATAAATTAAAATCTTTCAATTTATTTTGGTCTTCTTTTAAATTGTTAGAAGAGTTTTGTAAATTTTCTTTTAAATATGTCTTCCAGATTTCTTCTGACAAGGTATCCTTACTGTTATTATACCTTTAATTGCTATCTTGAATGGAATATTTTTTCCATTAATTTTTGAATGGTTATTGCTAATATATGGGAATATACTTTGAATATTTATTTTATATCTGGCCATCTTATTGACTTTACTTATTTATTTTAGTGTCAATTTATTCTCTTGTGTTTTCTAAGTATGTGAAAGTAAGAAGTTAGCTGGATGAAAGCAATTTTCCATCCCCAGTTTCTTATGCTCTTTCCTAAACAAGGTTAGGTAGTTCTGGAAGTCCTTAGCTTCTTCCTGGGACTATCTCTCGTGTTTCACTAATAAATCTGATGCTGACTGTTGGCTTTCAATGGATGTCCTGTATCATATTAAGAGAGTGACCCTCTGTTGTGGGCAGTATGCCATTTTTGTGTTTGCTTCTAGACCTTACAAATAATAATTGAAAAGCTTGAAAGATAAAGGATAAAACATATTATTAATATATTATAATAAACTTTCTTTTTAAGAAGACATGATAATCTGGTCAGCTTTGCTATTGCGGTGTACAGAGTTATCTGTGGAAGAAAGAGCATGCTATATAAATAAATATTTCTAGAATATCTCTAGAAAGGAATAAGCACTGATAAGCTTTCCTCTCAAGAAAATATGCAATGTCTAATTATCTGGAAGCTTAGAAAGAGAAGAGAAGCGGGAATCAGAGAAGAGACAATGTCAGGTTCGAAAGAGAAGAGAAGAGATGTCAGGTTAGAAGTGGTGCCCATTCACTGAGACTGGAGACCTCAGGTATGGTCACATCAGGGAAGTGATCCTGGGCTGCCATCTATCTGGTGCAGTTGGTACAAGATGAAGGAATTGGGAGAACTGTGTATGGCTCTAGGAGGCAGACATGTATTGCACGCAGGGAATTCCAGGCCAAAAAGGCAAGGAATATGCTAGTGTCTATTTGTATCTGAAAAGATTCAGTGATGAGGGATAATAAAATGGAAGCGGACCAAGTGGGCAGACTTTGAATGTAATAATGAAAGAGAAAAGTGAAGAGGAATAATGCTTCTGAGGGAGAAATGGTAAGGCAAGGCTGAGTTCTGAGCCCAGTGCAGCCCTCGCTTGGAAGCAGTGGTACCATGAAGACACAGTAAATAAACCAAAGCTGAGTATATCTCCTTAAAGAGCCACCAGGCTAGTAGGACTGGAAGCAGAATTGGCAAGGGGTATGTAGCAACTCTATCCTTCTTTAAAAAGAGGGGGTATTTTATTTCGTTTCACATCAGAAATAAGTATGGAATTTTATTAAATTCCTTTTGAGAATCTATTGAAAAATTATTCATTTTCCTCTTTTAATAACTGATATATTAATTACTTACCTAATATTACCACATTTTTGGATTTCTGGAAGACATCTAACTTGACCCAAGTGTATTTATTTTCCTCTTAATACTGCCAGACCCAATTTAGTTTCTCTTTATTTAAAAAAGTTGCCTCTATCTCTTTAGAAAGCTGTATCTACAGAATTCTTTTTCATGCCATCTGTCAGATTTTAGTATCAGAATTATATCAGTTTTTAAAAAATAAATTGGGAAATCCTCTCTCTTTTGTGTTTGCACTAAAGCAGTTTATATACACTGAAACTATCAGTTGCAAGAATTCTCTGATAAAATCATGGGGTCTAAGAGTACTTTCCAACTTTTCAGTGTGTTTTCGATGGACACGTGACAGGGTTTAATTCAGACTGTCAGAAGTGTTTGTTTTGTTTGCTTAATATTTGGCTTGTCTTTCAGGTAAGTTTTACAGTCCTCCCAGCCCACTAATACTGACAAAGTCACACAGATATCATTCTGCTCTTAAACTCTGTTTGTGCCATTGATTCTGGTTTTTCTTTTAGGTACAGGAAGCATGGAAACACTGAACATAGCAACTATGGATTTCTTAGAGTTGGTATACTTTAAAAAAGAGGCAATGATTTGTAGCTGCAGAATAGACAATTTAACTAGTTGAAGCTCTTTTGAAATGAACAATGGTGATAATCTTGTGGAAACCTAAAATAGAAGGTGCTAAGAGAATGAAATATAGATAGATAAATTAAAGACTCTCTTTTGAAAAGAGAGTCTCTAAAACAATCAATTCAAGAAAAAAAATTATTTGCAATTTAAAATAATTTGGGAAAAGTTAAATCAAAATATACATACCTTACTGGTTTGTTTCTGTTATTGGATAAGTAGAATTTCTGGTCTTTATTGTACTCATTAAATACTCCCCATCGTAGATGAGCCCATTCATGAACAAATACCCTACCTGTGGGAGAATATTTTAAACACCTGATTAAGGTGAGAATGGCAAAATTGAGTCTTCACATTGTAAGGTGTGAATTCTTATTATGTTCTGCTGTGTTTATTTATTTTTTACTAAAGTTTTTATTTCCTTAGAAAGGAAAATCTAAGGGACAATTGTATGTTTCTGTAAACTATAAATTCTTATTTTGGTTCATTAAATGTTAATCAGGCAGTTATTCATACAGAGATGAAACAATAGCCCCATCCTCACATGACTCACAGTTGGGTGAATGACCACACGATTTGATAACTATAGTGCCCAGTGGTACAAGTGCAGTGATGGAGGTAAGTATGGGTTGCCATGGAGTCAGAGGTGTCCATAGCACAGCCAGCCAGCATCCTCAATCTGTCCTTTTTCCCCAAGGCTCATATCTAATCAAACCATGGACCATGACTTCTCCATTGCCATATCTGGGCACATGGTATCTTGAACTTTCTAAGGACTTGTTTGATTTGGATGAATCAAGTGACTTACATGCAGCTTGTTTTTTCTGGAAGTCAGTCTCCAAAGTAGGCTGAATTTGGAGAAAATTGGACATATTAAGGAAGGTCTAGTGTTCTACAGTATGGATTTGAACTTTTTCTGTAGGACTTGGTGAACAACTGATGGCCTCTTAAAGGTAAATGTGCTGGTTTGAATGTGTTATGTATCCCAGATAAGACTGTGTTCTTTTAATCCACTTTTGTGGGTGCAAACCTATTGGGTGTGGGACTTTTGATTAGGTTGTTTCCATGGAGATATGACCCATCCAATTCAAGGTGGGGTCTTCATTCTTTCCTGGAGCCCTTTATGAAAGAGAAAACTCAAAAATGTTTGGAGACAGACAAAGTAAATGCCCTAGGAGAAGCCAAGAGAGAAAAGAAATGCCCAGAGACATTCAGGAGGGAAGGACCAGCAGATGAAAGCCGTTCCCATGTGACAGAAGAACCTGGATGCCATCGGTCTTTCTTCAGAGTCAAGGATCTGTCTCTGGATGTCTTAATTTGAACATTTTCTTGGCCTTAAAGCTGTACATTTGTGACCTAATAAATGCCCTTAAAAAGTCAACCCATTTCTGACATACTGCATTCCAGCAGCTTTAGCAAACAAAAACAGTAAGGGAAGATTGTGAGAAGCAGGAGTGGAGATATAGAAAGAAGACAGGCCAGGAATGGGATAGGATATGGTGACCACAATGGCTGGGATGGGCAGGAGTGGTGGTGTGTACAGGAGTGGGATGAGACAGTTACAAGTAAATCAGATTTGAGAATTTTCTGTTCCTGCTATGGAGTGTTATAGAAGAACCCAAGGAGGTCCATTTGACACCTCCTCCTGAAGTCCTCTATGGGTGGCAGGTGGGAGAGGGAGGCACCAGTGGTTCTTCTGTTTGCTTGTTTGTATTCTCTCTCTTGTCTGATTAAAAATCAAGCCCAGTTCTGGAGGATTCTAATCTTTGTTAGATAGTAAAGAAACATAATGCTAGTTATTTTGTAACTAATCACATTTGATTATAAATGGGAAGTACATGTTATACTTTTTCTTTTTCTCCTAATATATCCTCCAAAGATTGTTCCTTTGAAATTCTTTAATGTCATTCATGTATTTCTTAGTAAGAGTTTATTTTGCTAAGGAAACTTGTAGCTTTTTTCTTCAGTTAAGGCTTTGAGACCTGAACTAGAAAGACATGCTTCCTGCTACTCAAAGAGTGGTCTGTGGCGGAGCAGGGTCAGTGTGACCCGGGAGTGTGTTAGAAATGCAGGCTCCTGGGCCCCACTGCACAACTACTGAGTCAGGGTCTTCATTTCAACAGGGTACACTTATCATTTGAATCCACCAAAGTCTAAGAGCACTGTGCATCTCCACCATTTGATAGCTGCTATAACTACGAAATCAGGATTTAAGGGATTATTTTGATTACCCAATCATTATATTGATATTTCTTTTTGCTTTCTGATATATTGGAACAGACAGAGGGAAATTCCTGAAATCTCCAAATTGTAACCCATCTGTCTTGATCTCTGATAATGATTGTATAGCTATTATCTTCTGCCCCTGGGATGGTTAAAACCTTGTGACTGGGTGGGCAACGGTGGCTCAGTGGCAGAATTCTCATCTGTCATGCTGGAGACCTGGTTCGAGTCCCAGAGATGCCCATGTCAAAACCAAAAAACAAACAAACAAAAAACCTCTTCATCTGTACCCAGTTATTCAGTTTTTCATCTTTAGGGTCTTGTGATCACTAACGACAGCCCCTAATGTTTATTAATGAAAGGAATTGGGTCAGCCCAGAACTAACCCACCCCAAGTCCAAATTTATCTTGATAACCGAGACTGAATCTAACTAAAATGGGCCTGCCTGACATGTGCAGTAATTTAGACTGTAATCTACAAATCACCTATTCCTCATTATAATATTCTACCATTTTCTTACTAAGCATGTAATCACTCTGCGCATGCCCAATAATTAGATCACCTCTAATCACATCATCTGGGGCCACTGTGCTCATTATCCTAAACCCTGTCCATCTGTTTCTCTAATAAAACTATCAGATTTACTGCAGTTCGGGGAGACAGATTTTCGGCTGATAGGCCATCTGCTCTCCTACTACGCACCGAGTAATAAACCCTTTCTCTCTTTAAAACCCTGGCATCTAAGGAATTGTTATTGAGGACATCTGGCAAAAGAATCCACAGCCTCTGTCCAGTAACACTACCACATGAATTGCATGCTGAGGGGTTCAGTTCATTCAGGTGGGAGTCACCTCACAGATCCACTGAAACCTAATTCCATTGTCTGTCCATTTATCTGACTGACTACCCCACTAGACTTCAAGCTAGTATATTTATCTTTATATTCCCAATGCCTAGCAAGGTAGCTGGTATTCAGAAACTGCTCAATTTTGAAAGCTGAATTTGGAAAATATAGAGTCCAAGAAAATTTAAATGCTAAAAAAATCCTTGTGAAAAATGAAAAATAAAAAAATAAGTGACATTGATATGTCCTTCTGTATATTAAGAAACTGCTTCTCTTATTGTTTTTATGTCTTACAGAAGAGAAAATGTTCTGGGAAAAAGTAAGGAGATAGACTTAAAACAACTGCTTTTGTAGGCAGAGTACAGATATAATTTTCTCAGAATGGTGGAATGAGATGAAATTTTAGTATGTGGAATTTGATTCTATGTTATTCTGTATTTAGCATAATTAACATATTTTTTCTTACAATAGAATAAGCATATATCTACATTCAAATTTATTGTTACTATCTGATGATTTCTGAATGTTAAACATTATATCCATACATGTGTGCAAAATACGAAGAAATTAAATTTCTAGCTAAAAAGCCCACTATTTTGATCCTTGTTTTAAGTGAAAAAATATGCTATGGTACGCTTATGTGTGCTTACTCATAAAACTAATGCTGTTGTCAGAAAGGACTGTGGGAAGATGGCAGAGTAGGAAGCTCCAGGAATCAGTTCCTCCACCAGGATATCTATTGAACTGACAGGAAGTGTTTGAATCAATGATTTTGAAATTCTAGACTGTAGGGGAACACTGTGCAGCATCTAGGGAGGAGCAAGAGAAAGACTCTGGTAAATTGTGGTTAAGACCTGTGAGTTTCACCTTTTCTGCAGTGGCCCTTCCCCCAGCCTCGAGGCAGGCAACAGTGGGGACTGCTCTGGATCCTGGCACAGCTTGCTGTCAGGGAGATAAAGATTGAGTCTTCCAAACTTGGGTATTTGTGATCTGATCAATAGTCATTGGTTTTGATCAGCTACTTTAGATCCTGGGGGCTGGCTCTGAGGGTGGCCATTGTTTCAGCACCCGTCGGGTAAATGTGGCAGAGGAATCTTAAAGAAAGTAACTTTTCTCAAAACTTTGGGAAACAAAGTGCTGCATTAACAGGTCAAGTGTTGATTCAAGAAAACACAATTTAAAAAGACATGGAAGGAAAAAAATTTTTTTTCAAGCCATGGAAGAAGCTCCTATTGCCCTTGCTAACTTCTCCTCCACCCCCTCTATGACACAGGGTATAGTGACCTTGTGCTCTTGTTTTGGGTCCCTGGCCCTGTTCCAGAGAGAGCATAGTGGCACCTTGTGCACACCGGGGTATGTGTATATCAATCTGTCAGGTGGAAGTCTGAGAGACTAAGACAGGTAACATGATTCTGGCTCACCCTACCAGAGTTTGTCCTGAGGTCAGAGAAGCCACTTGCAGACAACTAGGACATAGAGAAACACTTAAGTTGCAGCAGCCTTAATGCAAAGGATTCCTTGCATTAAGTCACTCAAGGGGGTAGGGGCAGGGGGAGGAGAAGGGAGCTTAGGGGGTGAAAGCCTATTTCAGAGGGAGTGGAATGTGCTCTCACTTGAACCCCCGTAAATTCTAAATGGGAAATTTCTAAGGTCTCTAGCAAGCACAAGCTCAGAATAGAAGCAGGCTCCAGGGCCCCACACAGGCTTAGATAAGATAGAGAAGACTCTGCTCTTCACATTTGCCTCAAGCTGATCTTGATGGGAGGGCTAAGCTCTGAAGGAAATAACCAGCCAAAGCAGAGACAATTTGCAAAGACAGAGAAAGGTGTTTATTGCTTTGGTTTCTTCATTTTGATTAGTATCTTGCTTTCAAGGAAATGACATCACTATCTGGATGCAAACTTAAGGAACAGACAATTTAGGGACTAAATCCAAGAGTTAACACCTTAAAATATTAAAATGTACACTGTGCAGCAAAAGATTACCAGAGAAAGAAACAAGAAATAATTGCTCATCCAAAGGAACAAGATAAAAATCCAGAAAACATCAATGAAGAGAAATAGGCTTTAGACCGTAAGAAAGTGATCCTCAATATGCTCCAGGAGGTAAAGGAAAACATGTAGAAAGACCTAAAGGATATGAGGAAAACAATGAATGAACAATATGGGACTCTCTTTAAGATTCTCAATAGGATCCAAACAGGAGTACTGGAGTTAAAGAACAAAATAACTGCACTGGAAAAGCCCTTAGGTAGTTTCAATAGCAGATTGGATGTGGCAGAAGAAAGAACCAGTTGTCTCTAAGACAAGACAATTGAAATGATTCAGGCTGAGGAGCAGAAAGCAAAAAAAGAATTTTTGAAAAATGGACAGAGTCTAAGAGACCTACGGACACCATCAAGCATATCAATATATGCATATGGAAGTCCCAAAAGAAGAAGAAAGAGAGAAAAGAGTGGAAGAAATATTCAAAGAAATAGTGGCAGAAAACTTCCCAAATTTAAAGGAATGAGTATGCACATTCAAGAAGCTCAATATGCCCCAAACAGGATAAACTCAAAGAGCACCATGCCCAGACACACAATAATCAAAATTACCAATGCCAAGGACTAGGAGAGAGTGCTGAAAGCTGCAAGAGAAAAGCAACAAGTTATGTACAAGGAAATCCTAGTAAGATTAAGTGCTAATTTCTCACCAGAAATCATGAAGGCAAGAAGGCAGTTGTACAAATTATTTAAAGTGCTGAAAGAAAACAAACACCAACCAAAAATATAATATCTGGCAAGATTTCTTTCAAAAGCATGGGAGAGATGAACACACACCTTGATAAACAGAAGCTGAAGGAATTCATTAATACTAGACCTGCCCTATAAGTAAGGAATATTTTAGACTGAAAGGAAAGAAAACTTGACAATGGATCCAAGTGGCATAAAGAAATGAAGACCTCCTGTAAAAGTAACCATGTGTGCGATTATAAATAAAAGCTATATTGTATTTTATCTTTTGATATTTAACTCCACTTCCTACTTCCTACAAGTGCTAAAAAGCAAATGCCTAAAAAATAATGATAAACCAATGGTTTTGGACATGAAATGTGCAAATTTAATTTGTAACAAGTGCAAAAAAAGGTGGAGGGATGGAGGGGTATAGGAACAGTGTATATGTATGCTATTGAAGGGAAGTTGCTATCAAATAAGATAAGATTATTACAGATTTGGGATGCTAAATTTTAACATCATGATAATCACAAAGAAAATGATGAAAAATGTAAATGAATTAAAGTCTCAAAAAACAGACATTGGCAGAATGGATAAAAAAACATGACCCAACCATTTACTGATTACAAGAGACTCATCTTAAATTCAAAGACATAAGTATGTTGAAAGCAAAAGGATGGGAAAAAAAGCACCCATGGAGGTAGTAATCAAAAAAGAGGTGGGTAGCTGTTCTAATATCAGACAAAACAGACTTTAAGTCCAAAACTGTTATGAATGACAAAGAGGAACATTGTCTATTGATAAAGAAAGCAATTCAAAAAGAATACATGACAGCTACAAATATATGTGCACCTAATAGCAGAGACCCAAAATATATGAAGCAAATATTAACAGATATGAAGGGAGAAATAGATGTTTCTACAAAAATATTAGAAGATTTCAATATACCACTTTCAATATAAGAACATCTAGATAGTAAGTAAATAAACACATAGAAGACTTGAACACAACTCTAAACCACCTAGACCTAAAAGACATACACAGAACATTTTACCAAACAGCAGCAGAATATACATTCTTCCCTAGTGCACATGGTTTATTCTCCAGAATAGATCATATATTAGGTTACAAGCAAGTTCTAGTAAGTTCAAAGATATTGAAATCACACAAAGTATCTTCTCCAATCAAAATGGAATGAAATTTGTTATCAATACAGAGGGAGAAATAGAAAATTCACATATAAGTGGATATTAAACAATGTACTCTTAAACAACCAAAAGACCAAAGAAGAATTTACAAGGGAAATTGGAAAATATCTTGAGGAGAATGGAAATGAAAACACAAAATATCCAAACTTATGGGATGCAGCAGAGGCAGTGCTGAGAAGGAAATTTATAGCTCTAAATGCTTACATTAAAAAAGAAGAAAGACTTTATATCAGAAATCTAACCTCAAACTGGAGGATCTACAGAAAGAAGAGCAAATGAACTCAAAGCATGCCTAAGGAAGGAAATAACAAAGATTAGAGCAGAGATGAATGAAACAGAATTAAAAAATAGAACCAATGAAAGAAAAATCGGTTCTTTTAAAAGTTCAGTAAAATTGACAAACACTTAAGTAGACTAACGAAAAAGAGAGATGATGCCACAACTAAAATCAGAAAGGAAAAGGGGTCACAAACACACAGATTCAAAAAGGATCATAACAGTTTACTACGATGGGGAGTGGAGAGAAAGGGGGGGGGGAGAGAGAGAGAAGGAGAAGAAGAAGAAGTAGGAGAAGAAGGAGAAGAATAAGGAGGAAGAGGAGAAGGAGGAGACGATGACAACAGGGGAGTAGGAAGTTGAGAACAAAGAAACCCAAAAAAGATGGGAGAGACCAGCAGATGCCTCCATGTGCCTTGCTTGGGGCAGGAGAACCAAGGATGGCCAGCAGCCTGTCTTCAGGAAGAAATATTGGTTGATGATGCTTTGATTTGGACATTTTCCTGAACTCTATCCCTCTCTTTAGGTCATCTCATCCACTCTCAGTGCTTCAATTCTTATAAAAATGGATTAATCTTAAAAGACTTCTGGGAAAATGGCAGAATAGGATAAGCACTACTCACTCCTCCACCATAAAACATCTAGAGAACAGGCAGAAAATGGCCAATGCAACAGTTCGAGGGTCCAGGTGACCAGAGAAAAACCAACTTCTGCATTATATAAGGAAGATCAGGATGAAAAAGTGTAGAAACTACGATTGAGAAATTGGGGTGAGTTTATTCTATCATGACCACTCCTGAGGCCCGCCACTCTTCACTGCCTGGATCAGGCAGCTGAAAACTGACGCATCCCTACTTTGGAGAGGTGAGGAAGTCAACCTTTTCACTCCCACAGCCTAGAGTTCCCACATGGGAATCTGGGAGCCAACAGATTCGTTTTATCCAGTTACTGAGATCCTGCTGTGGTGCCTAGGACCTACCTTCCCATTCCTGAAGCAAGTTGCTGCAGGCGCCTAGATTTAGGGGAGACTGGGAAGCCCTCCCTTTTGGAGGAGAGGGGGATGCAGAGCAGAGCCAATCTGATGATTGGCCAGTGAGAGAGACATTCTGGGTTCTGCTGCCTCAGTGCTTTCTCCATGCAGGCCCCAAGCACTGCATAAGAAGTAGGGTCAAAGAGGCAAAGAGGTAGAGTGAGGGAGCTGCATTGCAATGCCGGGCACCCTTCCTCCACCCTCAAGACCAGCCTGAGACTCCAGTCTCAGTCTTGCTGGCTGGAAAAAAGTAGTATACTCCTGGCCAGCTGCTGGCTGGTAAAGTTGAACTCTCAGTCCTGCAGCCTGGAGTCTTTCCACACAGGAGTCGGGGAAACACCAGACCCATTGTTCTCACAAGCAGAGTCTCTGCTGTGGTGCACAGGGCCTACCTCCCACCTCCAGCTTCCAGCACGCATAGAGGCCTGCAGTCTGATTGCATTATTACCTGAACAGATCCCTGTACAGTAGGCTGGCATAGTTGGGGAGAGGTGGAGTTGTAGGTAGAGGTGGCCCGGCAAATTACCATCTGCTAGGAAGACTTGGAAAGTATAGTCTGGCAAGCTGCTTTTCTGCCCAGCCTCTAACAGACTTCCAAAAAAGTGTTGCACCCCCTGTGTTAGGCCTTGACCTTGGCTTGGCTGGGAAAAGTGCCAAAGGAGACCTTCAACAGAAACCCAAGTAACAACAAAATCTTAAACAAGTGAGGGAAACCAACTTTCAATATTACCTTATCAAGATAGTCAAATGTCAAGAAGCCAGCAAAAAATCACAAGGCATATGAAGAGCAAGAAGATAAGGCAAATGATCAAATTAAAAAGCTGGAGAAGACACAGAATTTAGAACTAATCAAAGATATTTACACAAATCTCCTAAATGACTTCAGTGAGATGGCTAAAGAGATAAAGGATATCAAGAAGACACTAGAAGAGAATAAAGAAGAATTTTAAAGAAAAAATAGAAAAGTAGCAGATCTTATGGAAATGAATGATACTGTAGATCAAATAAAAAATATACTAGAGAGGCACAATAGCAGATTTGATGAAACAGAAGAAAGAATAAGTGAACCAGAGGACAGAGAAACTGAATTCGAATGCACAAAAGAAAAAATGGTAAAAAATATGGAAAACTTTGAATTGGATCTCAGGGAAATGATGGACAACAGGGAGCACACAAATACAAGAATCACTGGTGTTCCAGAAGGAGAAGAGAAGAGTGAAGGGCTAGGAATATTATTGGAGGTGATGATTGGGAAAAACTTCCCAACCTTTATAAAAAATATAAACATGCAAATCAAAGAAGCACAATGACTCCAAATAGAGTAAATCCAAATAGACCCACTCCAAGACACATACTAATCAGACTGTCAAATGCTGAAGAGAAGAAAAGAGTCCTGAAAGCAGCAAGAGAAAAGTGATTCACCGCATACAAAGGAACCATATCAGACTAAGCACTAACTGCTTATCAGGCACTGTGGAGGTGAGTAGATAGTGGTACGTATATTTAGATTGTGAAAGATTCTGAAAGAGCAAAATTGACAGCCAGGAATTCTTTATCCAGCAAAGCTGTCCTTCAAAAGTGAGGGAGCATTTAAAATTTTCACAGATAAAAAAATGCTGAGGGAATATAACAAGAGACTTGCCCTGCAAGAAAAACTAAAGGGAGTTCTGTCAGCTGGAAAAAAAAAAAAAAAAAAAAAAGATGAGAGAAAGAAGCTTGGAGAAGAGTACAGAAATGATGAGTATCAGTAAGGGTAACTAAAAGGGAAACAGAGAAAACTAGTAGATCTGACAAATAAATGGCAAAGGACAAAATGGTTGAAGTAAGGACAGCTTTGACAGGAATAATTTTGAATGTTAATGGATTAAACTCTCCAATAAAAAGACACTGAATTTGCAGAATGGATTAGAATTATGATCCACCTATATGCTGTTTACAAGAGACTCATTTTAGACCCAAAGATACAAATAGATTGAAAGTGAATGGATAGAAAAAGATATTCCATGCAAGCCACAATTAAAAATAAAGCTGGGGTAGCTATACTAATATCAGATAAGATAGTCTTTAAATGAAAAGATTTTATAAGAGACAAGGAAGGACATTATATATTAATAAAAGGAGTAATTCACCCAGAGGAAATAACAATCATAAATGTTTATGCACCGAATCAAGGTGCTCCAAAATACATGAAGCAAACACCTGCAAAAATGAAGGAAGCAATAGACATTTCGATAATAATAGTGGGAGATTTCAACACACTACTCTCTTCAATAGATAGAACATTTAGACAGAGGATCAATAAGGAGAAAGAGAACCTAAATAATGTGATAAATGAATTAGACCTAACAGACATATATAGATTATTCTACCCCGAATCAGCAGGATACACATTCTTCTCAAGTATTCATGGAACATTCTCCAGGATAGATCATATGCTTGGGCAAAAAACAGGTCTTAATAATTTGAAAAACATTGAAATTATTTAAAGCATTTTCTCTGATCATAATAGAATGAAGCTGAAAATGAATAACCACTAGAGAACCTGAACTTTCATGAATATATCAAGATTACACAACACACTATTAAACAATCAGTGGGTCAAAGAAGAAATTGCAAGAGAAACCAGTAAATATCTAGAGATGAATGAAAACAAGGATACAAAATATTAAAATTTATGAGATGCAGTGAAGGCGGTTGTGTTAGTTTGCAAGCTGCTGGAATGCAATATACCAGAACTGGCATGGCTTTTAAAAAGGGGAATTTTATAAGTTACAAGTTTTCAGTTCTAAGCCTATAAGTGTCACGCTAAGGCATCCAGGTAAAGATACCTTAATTCAAGGAAGGTTGATGGGTTAGGAACACCTTTGTCAGCTGGACAGTCACGTGGCTGGCATCTTCTGGTCCCTTGCTCCTGGGCTCCGTTGCTTTCAGCCTCTGTTCCTGTGGGCATTCCTCACTTTGCCTCTCCAGAGCTGGCTTTCATCCCTTGGCTTCCCTTGGCTCTCTCCAGGTTCTGGCTTGTTTAATATCCAAGCATCTCCCCAAATATCTGTGTCTCTGTTCTCCAATTGTTGGCATCTGTGTCAGCTCCTCTTTGAAGTTTCTGTTGGCGCTCTCATTTCTGAGGTTTCTCCAAAATGTTTCCCCTTTTAAAGACTCTAGTAAACTAATCAAGACCCACCTGGAATGGGTGAAGTTACATCTCCATTTAATCAAAAGGTCACACCCATAATTGGGTGCGTCACATCTCTGTGGAGATAATCTAATCAAGTCTAGTTAATTTAGTTAAGTAGTTTTCAATCTGCAGTATTGAATCAGGATTAAATGAAACACCTGCTCCCACAAGATTGGATCAGGATTAAAACATGCTTTTCTGGGATACACAAATACTTTCAAGTCAGCACACTGGTGCTGAGAGAGAAAGTTATAGCTCCAAATGCCCACATTAAAAAAGAAGAAAGAGCTAAAACCAAAGACCTAACTGAAAAACTGAAGAAACTATAAGAGCATCAAAACTAGAAGAGAAAGTAGAAGAAAAGCAATAACAAAGATTAAAGTGGAAATAAATAAATTGGAGAACAACAACAAAAATAACAAAAATAGAGAACATCAATAAAACCAAAAGTTGGTTCTTTGAGAAGAACAATAAGATCAACAGGATCTTAGTTAGACGTACAAAGTCAAAAAGAGAGAAGATGCAAATAAAGTCAGAAATGGGGGGGGAGGGTCATTATCACAGAACTGAATGAAATAAAAAATGATCATAAGAGGATACTATAAAAAACTGAATGCCACTGTTCTAGTTTGCTAGCTGCCAGAATGAAATATACCAGAAATGGAATGGCTTTTAAAAAGGGGAATTTAATAAGTTCCTCATTTATAGTTCTAAGGCTGAGAAAATGTCCCAATTAAAACAAGTCTATAGAAAAGTCCAATCAAAGTTATCCAGGGAAAGATACCTTGTTTCAAGAAGGCCAATGATGTTCAGGGTTTCTCTCTCAGCTGGAAAGGCACAAACGGACTAGCTTTCTCTCCAGGCTTCTTCAGTGGTTTCCCTGAGGCTCTCTCCATTCTATTGGCTCTGTTGGTTCTGGTGGCTCTAAAGCTTTTTCCAAAATGGTTTCCTCTTAAAGGGCTCTAGTAAGCAACCGTACCTTGAATGGGTGGAGATACATCTCCATGGAAACCATCTAATCAAAGGTTTACCACCCACAATTGGGTGGGTCATATTTCCATGGAACCAATCAAAAACATCCCGCTCAGCAATATTGAATGAGGATTAAAAGACATGGCTTTTCTAGGATACACAACATTAAAAGAATTATACACATGACCAAGTGAGGTTTATTCCAGGCATGCAAGGGGCCTCAACAAAAGAAAATCAATTAATGTAATACAACACATTAACACATTGAAAGGGAAAAATCACATGATCATCTTGATTGATGCTGAAAAAGGTATTCAGCAAAATTCAGCATTCTTTCTTGATAAAAACATTTTAAAAGGTAGAAATTGAAGAAAACGTCCTTAATATGATAAAGAACACATATAAAACCCAACAGCCAAAGTCAAACTCAATTATGAGAGACTGAAAGCCTTTACCCTAAGACCAGCAATGAGACCAAGATGCCCACTGTCATTATTGTTATTCAACATTGGGCTAGAAGTTCTAGCTAGAGCAGTTAGGCAAGAAAAAGAAATACAAGGAATCCAAACCGGAAAAGAAGTAAAACTCTCATTATTTGCAGATGCCATGATTCTATATTTGGAAACTCTCTAGAAATCTATGACAAAGCTAACTGAGCTAATAAACAAATTCAGCAAAGTGGTAGGATTTAAGGCCAATGTGCAAAATTCAGTAGTATTTCTATACACGTAATGACCTAACCAAGGAGGCAATCAAGAAAAAATTCCATTCACGATAGCACTAGAAGAATCAAGTATCTAGGAATAAACTTAACTAAGTATGTAAAGGACCTGTACACAGAAAACTACAAAACATTGCTAAAAGAATTCAAAGATATACATAGGTGAAAAGAAATTCCATGTTCTTGGATAGGAAGGCTAAGTGTTGTTAAGATATCAATTCTACCTAAATTGTTCTACAGATTCAATGCAATACCCATCAAAATTTCAACAACCTATTCGGCAGAATTGGAAAAGTTATTTATCAAATTTATTTGGAACGGAAATGGGCTTTGAATGGCGAAAAACATACTCAAAAAGAAAAATGAAATGGAAGGACTTACACTCCCTGAATTTAAATTTTATTATAAAGTCACAGTGGTCAAAACAGTATGGAAGTGGCACAAAGATAGACATATTAATCAATGAAATCAAATTGAGAGTTCAGAAATAGACCCTCAGATCAGTGGTCAATTGATATTTAAAAAGGCCCCCAAATCCAATGAACTGGATCAGAATAGTTTTTTCAATAAATGGTGCTGGGAGAACTAGATATCCACATCCACAGGAATGAAAGAGGCCCCTACCTGACACCCTATACAAAAATTAACTTAAACTGGATCAAAGACCTAAATATAAGAGCCAGTACCATATAACTCCTAGAAGAAAATATAGAAAAACATCTTCAAGACCTAGTGATAGGAGGTAGCTTCTTAGACTTACACCCAAAGCATAAGCAGTGAAAGAAAAAGTAGGTAAATGGGAACTCCTCAAGATTAAGCACTTCTGTGCTTCAAGGACCTTGTCAAAATGGTGAAAAGGCAGCCAACTCAATGGGAGGGAATTTGGGGTAACTATATATCTGATAAAGCTTTGATTTCCAGTAAATATAAAGAAATCCTACAACTTAGTAATAAAAAGACAAACAACCCAATTATAAAATGGGCAAAATATATGAATAGACATTTCTCCAAAGAAGAAATACAGATGGCTAAAGAGCACATGAAAAGATGTTCATCTTCAATAGTTATTAGGGAAAGGCAAATCAAAACCATAATGAGCTATCATCTCACACCTATAAGAATGGCTGCTATTAAACAAATAGGAGACTACAAGTGTTAGAGAGGATATAGATAAATAGGAATAATTTATTGCTGGTGGGAATCTAAAATTGTACAGCTGATGTGGAAGACAGTTTGGCAGCCTCTCATCATCTCTAATTCATGTAGGATGTACAGTTTACAATAAAAAAAGAGCAAACAGAAGCATACTTCATTTCCTTTCTTGGTGGGATAAGCAGAACTTGGGATATGTGTATATATAAATATATAATATATAAAATACATATAATACAAATAAAATTCCTCAGACATACATTTTTTTAAATTCTGTGCCAAAAATGTGTTTTCAGAGAAAATCTTACTTTCATACTCAAACTTTGTATCATCACTCATCTGTATAAGTGTGCTTGGTTACAGCACAGGCCCTGCCCCCACAACGTGGATGTGTCACACAGCATCTGTACAAAATGCCTGGCTAAGTCCTTCCTCCTGTTACCTGGACCTCTCCCCGAACTTCATAACACTTATTAATTTATGAAACTATTTTCCTCAGTACAGTTTTGTTTTGTGTGTCCAATGGATTACAAACTTTATTTTAAAATACAAAAAAAAAATGAGTGTGACAATGATTGCCCAACTAAGTGCTAATACTGGGAGATATTGATTGTGTACTTCAGGTACACTTCAGGTAGAATATATTGTATGTGAATATACCTCAATAAAATCTGCAGGAAAAAAGAGGTTATTATGAACAGCTGTATACCAACAAATTAGGTAACATAAATGAAACAGACAAATTCTAGAAACACACAAATTGCCTACACTGATTCAACAAGAAGTAGAAGATCTCAAAAGACCAATAATAGTATGTGAAGAGATTAAATCAGTAATCAAAAACCTCCTAACAAAGAAAAGATGGTTTCACAGGTGAATTCTACCAAATATTCCAAGAAGAATTAACACTGATGCTGCTCAAACTTTTCCATAAACTTGAATAGAAGGATGGCGTTGCCAGGGTTGTTCAGTTGTGGAATCTCTCACCTGCCTTGTGGGAGACCCAGGTTCGATTCCCAGTCCATGCACTTTCCAAACAAATGAACAAACAAACAAAAAATCAACAAATGGTGTTGCCATAAGGAAATACTCACATGGAAAAAGAATGAAATGTGACCACCACCATACAACATACAAAAAAAAAATTTAACAGAAGGGAACACTCCCTGATGCATTCTATGACACCAACATCACTTTCATAGCAAAACAAGAAAAGAATATTACAGACCAATTTTTCTAATGAATATAGACGCAAAAATCCTCAACAAAATACTAGCAAAATGAATCCAACAGCACACTAAAAGAATTCTACACCATGATCAAGAGGGATTTATCCGGGTATGCAAGGTTGGTTGAACATAAGAAAATCAATTAATATAATACACCACATTAACAATACAAAGGAAAAAAAACGTGCACACACAATCATGTCAATTGATACAGAAAGTCATTTGACAAAATCCTGCACCCCTTCTTGATAAAAACACTTAAAAAACTAGGAATAGAAGGAAACTTCCTCAACTTAATAAAGGGCATCTACGAAAAACTCACTGCTAACATTAGATGGAAAGCATGCCCTCTAAGATTAGGAACAAGGCAATAATTTCCACTTTCATCCTGTTAATTCAACATTGTACTAGAAGTTCAAGTCATAGCAATTAGACAAGAAACAGAAATAAAAGACATCCACATTGGAAGAAGTGAAACTTTCCCTATTTGCAGATGACTTGAACCTATGTACAGATAGCCTTGAAAAATTCACAAGAAATTATTAGAACTAATAAAGAATTTAGCAGAACAGTGGGGTACAAGACCAACTTGCAAAAATCTGTAGTGTTTCTGTACACTAATGATGAATAGTCAGAAGAAGAAATAAATTATAAATCCATTTACAACAGCAACTAAAAGAATCACATACCAAGGAATAAATCTAACCAAGGATGTAAAGGACTTGTACACTGAAGACTACAAAACGTTGCTAAAAGAAATCAAAGACCTAAATAAATGGAAGGGCATTCTATGTTCATGGATTGGATGTCAATTCTACCCAAAGTGATTTACAAATCAATATAATCCCAACCATAATTCCAAATGGATAAGCCAATCATCAAATTTATATGGAAGGGTAATGGACTCCAAATAGCCAGTTTTCTTGTAGGTGAATAATGAATTTGGAGAACTCATTCTTCCTGATCTAAAACTTATTACAAAACTACAGTAATTAAACAGCACAAGGACAGACATATGGACCAATGGAATTGAATCGAGAGTTCAGAAATCAACCTTCATGCTTATGACCAACTGATTTTTGACAAGGGTGCTAAAGCAATTCAATGGGGAAAGAATAATCTCTTTAATAAATGGTGCTGGGAAGATTGGATATCCATATGCAAAAGAATGAGGGTGGCACTACCTCACAGCATACAAAAAAATCAACTCAGAATGAATCAAATGCCTAAATATAAAAAGTAAAACTATAAACCTCCTAGAAAATAACATAAAAAACATCTTCAGGACCTTATTTTAGGGGATAGTTTCTTAGACTTTGTACCTAAAGTACAAGCAACAAAAGAAAAAATAGATAAATAGGTCTGCATCAGAATTAAACTTTTGTGGATAAAAGGACTTTCTCATGAAAATAAATGACCACCTACACAATGGGAGAAAATATTTGGGAACTACATATCCAGTAAGGGTTTAGTATACAGATCTTATAAAAACAACAACCCTGTAACTCAATAGATTTCTCCAAAGAAGATATACAAGAGGTCAAAAATCATGTGAAGAGGTACTAATATGATTAGGGAAATGCAAATCAAAACCACAATGAGATATCATTTCACACTCAATAGAATTGCTGTGATTAAAAAAAAAGGAAAATTACAAGTGTTAGAGAGAATGTGGAGAAATAGGAACACTCATTCATTGTTTGTGGGAATGTAAAATGATGCTGTCTCTATAGATGACAATTCGGTGTGTTCTCAGACAGTTAAGTACAGAATTACCTTAGGATCCAACAATCCCATTTCTAAGTATATGCCCCCCAAAGAATTGAAAGCAGGAACTGGAAAAGACATCTGCATACTAATATTCATAGTTGCATTACTCACAAATTACCAAAAGATAGAAAGTAAATAAAATATGGTATATATTTATACACAATGGCATGCATGTATTATTCAGCTGTAAAAGGAATGAAATGCTGATACATGTGACAACATGCATGAATCTTGATGACAGCATGTTAAGTGAAATAAGCAGAGACAAAAGGGCAAATATTATATCTCACTGATATGAAATAATTAGAATAAGCAAATTCATAGTGTCAGAAACTAGAATAGGTTTCCAGGGTTGGGGTGGGGGTATGAAATGGGGAGTTAATGATTAATTGGTACAAAGTTTCTGTTTGGGGTGATAGGAAAGTTTTGGTAATGGATGGTGATGATGGTAGCACAACATCCTAAATGTAATTAACAGCACTGAATTACATATTTGAATGTGGTAAAAAGTGGAAATTTTAGGTTGTATATATGTTACTAGAAAGAAGTTTGTTTTTTTTTAGAAAAAAACATAGGACTATACAACACAAACAGTAAACTCTCATGTAATCCATGGGCTTTAGTTAATAACACAATTATAAAAATATCTTTTCATCAACTTTAGCAAAGGTACAAAACAAATGCAAGTTATGTATCGGAATTCTGTTAATAAGAGGGTGGTATATTGGAACTTTGTATTTTATGCATGTATTTTCTGTAAATCTACAATTTCTCTAAGAAAAAATTCATTCTATTGTTGAACCACATGAACATAAAACTGTTAAATTATGAGAGTCTCGTGGAATATTTCTTCTGTACTCATACCTTGTGGTCCATACTCTTGAAGCTTTTTTCCTGCTAAGAAGTCAGGGGTGAAATGAATCTTTTCACCCTTTTCTCCGCACATGCCTATCTGCTCAGTATAGGGTTCATCGTTACCTGGAACAATAGGTGCAGCAACTAGAACATCAGCCTGAAATTTAAGAAAAGGTTTTTATTATCACAAAATTTCAGTAAATGGTTTGAACTTATTTTGAATACTTGATCTCCTCACATTTTTGTAGGTCTCAAGTTTTGGTCTCAAATACTCAGGTTTTGTCTTCCATTTTTCAGGAATCAAAATAGCAACATTTTTGAAATAAAATCTTTTTTGTGTAGCTTCAAACAGGTATGGAGAGGCCT
>PVIY010024132.1:0-38449 GCA_004026745.1 Myrmecophaga tridactyla | reverse complement strand
TCCCCAGCCCTCCTCCCTCTATCATTCTCACATGCAGCATCATTCAGTATTTTAACATAATTACATTACAGTTAGGTAGTATTGTGCTGTCCATTTCTGAGTTTTTGTATCCAGTCCTGTTGCACAGTCTGCATCCCTTCAGCTCCAATTACCCAATATCTTACCCTATTTCTATCTCCTGATGATCTCTGTTACCAACTACATATTCTAAGTTTATTCACTAATGTCAGTTCATATCAGTGAGACCATACAGTATTTGTCCTTTAGTTTTTGGCTGGTCTCACTCGAGCTGGGGCATTATTGTTTTTTCTTTTTTTCTTTTCTTTCTTTCTTTTTTTTTTTTTTCACATGGGCAGGCACTGGGAATCGAACCCGGGTCCTCTGGCATGGCAGGCAAGCATTCTTGCCTGCTGAGCCACCGTGGCCCACCTGGGGCATTATTAATGGGGCTCAGGGGCTTCTTCTGCTGGAACTGGCTGATAGCAATATGTTTGCTGTGAAAGAAGATTTTCAAATTTCTGTTGCAGCAAGAGTATGTTTTCAGAATTTTGCAGGTTTGTCATGGCTGCTGTTGACCTGTGAACAAATCTAAGCAGACATTGTAAGAGTCAGGGGCCTAGGAGAAAAATTAATAGGAGGATAATTAAGAAGGAATGAGTTCTTAATAATATTAAAGGGGCAAAGGGATGAATTGATGAAATCAGTTGTTATTCTTGGAGAGTTCAGCATTTTGGGGTTTTAGAGTTTCTTTGGCACTGGAACAATTTGTTTTAAGTTTCTGAAAAACAAACTTAATAAGTGAAATTTTATAGAGAATTAGTTGTTTGTAGGATGTTTAGGAACATTGTTGGTTGGGGTTTGCCGTATTGTGGTAGCTTGTAATATTTCGCTGGAGTTCGAATAAAAGCAACCTCTAGAATAACCTCCCAACTAGATTTGAAATCTCGTAGTCATTGAAACTTTATTTTCCCCCATTTGGTCAGTTCCTCCATGTCAGAGCCAGGTTCATCTTTGGAGCTTATGTCTCACAGTGCCAGGGTCAGCTATGCTCTGTGATGCCATGGTCAGTTATATTTTACACTGCCAGTGCCAGGTTTATATTTCTGGAAATTATGTCCCACATTGGGGGGAAGCTGAGTATGGCTTAGACAGAGACTGCATTTGCGCAACAGAAGAGATCTTCTGGAGATGGCTCTTAGTCACTAATTCTAAGTAGGTTTAATTTACTATTATAGAAATAAGTTTCTTAAGGGCAAGCCTTAAAATTGAGACCTTGGCTACCTGGGGAATTTCTAATAATTTTATCGTTCCCAGTCCCTTAAGGGACTTCGCAGACACTTTTCAAAGTTTTTTGCCCTAAATACTATGAAATGCAGAGTACAAAACATTAACTTGTACAAAACATTAAGATTTTGTTCCTTATTCCAGGTTTTATATTAATTAAAGCTGAATTCAGTTGTTTAATCTACTAGACAGATTAAATTAAATGGTGCATATTTTGGACAAAAAAAGGCATTTTTCCCTTATCTCACACACAAGTTAAAACTTTAAAATACAGACAATATTTTTAAAAAAATTTTATTAATAAAACCAATCAGCATACAATATGAACATTCTTTTTTCTTTCATCATATAGTTGTATTTTCATTATCATGATCATTTCTTAGAACATTTGCATCAATTCAGAAAAATAAATAAAAATAAAACAGAAAAAATTCATACATACCATACTCCTTACCCCTCCCTTTCATTGGTGACTAGCATTTCAATTTACTAAATTTATTTTAACATTTTCCCCCATTATTTATTTATTTTTAATCCATATGTTTTACTCATCTGTCCATAAGGTAGATAAAAGAAGCATCAGACACAGGTTTTCACAATCTCACAGTCACATTACGAAAGCTATATTGTTATACAATCATCTTCAAGAAACGTGGCTACTGGAACACAGCTCTACATTTTCAGGCAGTTCCCTCCAGCCTCCCTGTTATGCTTTAACTAAAAAAGTGATATCTATTTAAGGTGTAAGAATAAAGTCCAGGATAACCTCTCGACTCTGTTTGGAATCTCTCAGCTGTTGGCACTTTATTTTGTCTCATTTCTATCCTCCCTCTTTCAGTAGAGAAGTTTTTCTCTATCCCTTGGTACTGAGTCCCAGCTTATTCTAGGAATTCTGTCCCACATTGCCAGGAAGGTTCACACCTCTGGGAGTCATGTCCCACATAGAGAGGGGGAGGGCAGTGAGTTTGCTTGTTGTGTTGGTTGAGAGACAGAGAGACCACATCTGAGCAACAAAAGAGTTCTCTTTGGGGTGATTCTTAGGCCTAATTTTAAATAGGCTTAGCCTATCCTTGTGGGGTTAAGTTTCATATGAACAAGCCCCAAGATTGGGGTTCAGCTGATTGTTTTGGCTATCCCCACTGCTTATGAGAATATCAGGAATTCTTCACATAGGGAAGTTCAATTTTCCCCCTTTCTCACAATTCCCTCAAGGGGACTTCGCAAATACTTTTTTATTCCCTGTTCAAATCCTTCTAGGATTTATTGAGGCATCACTCTGGACAAACATACAAAATCTCATGCCTTACTCAAGGTTCCATGTACTTATGGTGTTTAGTTAAGCTGTCCACATGAGTTATGTTAGGAAATGCACTAGTCGAAATATAAATTTTGTACCAAATAAACATTTTTTGCTTTAGTCTCACACATAAATTAAAGTTTTAAAATATTAATTACCATCTATTTTCAACACCCTGCATTATTGACATTCCTTTGTTCTTCCTCATGCAAAACATTTTAAAATTTGTACATTTAGTCACTATTATTATACACTATAGGCATTCTTAGATTATACCATCTCAGTCTTTACTGCCTATCCTTCTTTCTGATTTCATTTGTGCCCCCAGCCCTCCTCCCTCTATCACTCTCACATTCAGCTTCATTCACTGTTTTAACATAACTGTATTACAGTTAATTAGTATTGTGCTATCCATTTCTGAATTTTTACAATCAGTCCTGTTGCACAATCTGTATCCCTTCAGTTCCAATTACCCAATATCTACCCTATTTCTATCTCCTCTGTTCTTAACAGACATTATCCAAGTTCATTCATTAATGTTGGTTCATATCAGCTAGATCTTACAGTATTTGTCCTTTTGTTTCTGGCTAATCTCACTCAGCATAATGTCCTTAAAGTCCATCCATGTTTTTACATACTTCATCACTTTATTCTGTCTTAGAGCTGCATAATATTCCATTGTATGTATATACCACAGTTTGTTTAGCCACTCATCTGTTGATGGACATTTGGGCTGTTTCCATCTCTTTACAATTGTAAATAATGTTGCTATAAACATTGGTGTGAAAATATCCATTTGTGTCTTTGCCCTCATGTCCTCTGAGTAGATACTTAGCAATGATATTGTCAGGTCATACGGAGATTCTATACTTAGCTTCTTGAGGAACTCCCAAACTGCCTTCCACAGCAGTTGTAACATTTGACATTCCCACCAACAGTGGATAAGTGTGCCTTTTTCTCCATATCCTCTCCAGCACTTGTCATTTTCTGCTCTATTTATAATGGCCATTCTGGTGGGTATGAGATGATATCTCATTGTGGTTTTGATTTGCTTTTCCCTAATAGCCAAGGAAGTTGAGCATCTTTTCATGTGCTATTTGGCCATTGTATTTCCTCATCTGAGAAGTGTCTGTTCAAGTCTTTTGCCCATTTTGTAATTGGGTTGTCTGTCTTTTTGTTGTTGAGTTGAACAATCTCTATATATATTCTGGATACTAGACCTTTATCTGATATATCGTTCCCAAATATTGTCTCCTGTTGTGTAGGCTGTCTTTTTATTTTCTTGATGAAGTTCTTTGATGCACAAAAGTGTTTAATTTTGAGGCATTCCCATTTATTTATTTCTTTCTTCAATGCTTGTGCTATGGATGTAAAGTCCAGGAAACCACCTTCTATTATAAGATTTATAAGATATTTCCCTACATTTTCTTCTAACAGTTTTATGGTCTTAGATCTAGTGTTTAGGTCTTTGATT
The DNA here is from genome assembly GCA_004026745.1 of Myrmecophaga tridactyla. Lineage (NCBI taxonomy): Eukaryota > Metazoa > Chordata > Mammalia > Pilosa > Myrmecophagidae > Myrmecophaga > Myrmecophaga tridactyla. The sequence continues at coordinate 34,394 of PVIY010024132.1, read as the reverse complement.
CACTGTGAGTTAATTTTTGTATGGGTGTGAGATGTGGATCCTCTTTCATTCTTTTGCATGTGGATATCCAGTTCTCTAGGCACCATTTAATTGAAGAGAAAGTTATGTCCCAGGTGAGTTGGCTTGACTGCCTTATCAAAAATCAATTGTCCATAGATGAGAGGGTCTATATCTGAACACTCTATTCGATTACATTGTTCTGTATATCTGTTGTTATGCCAGTACCATGCTGTTTTGACCACTGTAGCTTCTCAATATGTCTTAAAGTCAGGTAGGGTGAGACCTCCGACTTCATTTTTCTTTCTCAGGATACTTTTAGCTTTTGGGGGCGCCCTGCCCTTCCAGATAAATTTGGTTATTGGCTTTTCTATTTTGAAAAGTAAGTTTTAGGGATTTTAATTCAGACAATATTATTTTTACCTTGTATAAATTGATTTATCTTGGTTTTAACTATATCAGTTTCAACACATCTTTAATTGGAGTTTGATCTCTTTTAGTTCTTTAATCATTGCTGTGTGGACCCATGCTAACTTTCAGAGGAGGATAACTAAATTTGAGTTTTAGATGTTATATAAACAAAGTTTTGGGGAATTTCTGGGTTATATAAAGAGTAAAGTATCTCAAAATTTAATGATAGGGTTGTGCAATCATGGCTCAGTGGCAGAATTCTCTCCTGCCATGCCGGAGACTCGGGTTCATTTCCTGCTGTCTGTCCATGCCAAAATAATAATAATAATAATAATAATAGTTAATGCTTATTATCTGAGCTTAAAGTTTTATAAATGTTTTTAAATGAAGCTTTTTCAGAAATGAAAACATTAGACACTTGTTTTATATTAAGAAATTATAGCAGAGGTTTTGTTCTATTATATTTTTACACATTTACCAGTTATTTTATTTAACAGATAAAATATAATATACATATTTGTTTAACTTTTTTTTAAGTTGAGCACATAATGTTTAGAGAAGTATTAGAGCAAAGCAGTGCAACTGACAATTTGGCTGTTTTTATGATCTGCATCCTTTTTAAAATAATTAAAAGCATGATTAATAATACTATGCCACTGCTTAACATATATAGATTTGTATCAGGATATAATGTTGATTGTGAGAATATTGTCAAATTTTCAGGAATTTTTACAATGTTCAAATATATGAATATTTTATTTATTTAAATTTAATTAGTAACAAGATTGACAATTCTTTTTAACGATTGTAATGTGTTTCAAATACTTCTTATGCAATAGGTTAAGTTATTTTAGTACCTGAGCAGCTTATTTATACAAGGGGAAAGAACAAATTATTTGTAACAGTTTTTTTTCCTAATAGTGAGAGGTTACTCTTCTGAAATAAAGGATAATGCCAGCATAAACATTAATAAGGATATTATTCTGATGTAAAATATTTTAGACACAGTATTTGGATGATTAGGAAAATTGTTTTTTGAAATACTTTATATTAAGAGCATACTAACAATCCATGCTAATAGAACAAAGAAAAAACTTAATTTTAGTTTTGTATGAATACTCAGCTTAACACAAAAGCTTTCCTTTTTTTGAAATATATGACAAACAGACCTACTAAGTTTTGGTTAGTACTGATTATAACAGACAGAATTCACCTTCATAAATTTCTTCTTTATAACTCTTTACAATTATTGTATGACAGACAGATTTAATTTTCATAAACTTTTTCTTTATAACTTTTACAATCATTTAGAACTTATAATTAAAAATGACTATAACAAATAAAATTCATCTCCTACAACTCTCTATTACTTTTTTTTAATCCATTTAGGGCTTATAATCCACAATGAATATAATAAACAAAACCCATTTCTTTAAACTCTTTATCACCTTCTGTATTCATTTCACCTATAGTTTTTATTTTTTCAACCTGCATATAATCAGAAATAAATTTGATAGTACATTTATAAAGTTTTTGAACCTGTATATTTCCTTTCAATAATAATAATATCTATGAAGGGAAGAAGAGCCAGAGATCTATAAACTAATGGAGGAAGGGAAGAAATTTATGTTTGGGTTTAGAACATGGCCAGGCATTTATATATTTTATACTCAGGACACATAAATGATTATTTTATAAAATATTTAAACTCATGCAGTTCAATTCAGCAAAAAACTCAAATGTTTTCTTAACAATATTTTTAATTGCTAAATAATGCCAAGAATGTGTTAATTTACAGAATTAAGTTACAGTTTCTAAAAATTAGTTGAGTTCTATTTGTTCAAATGCTACTTTCTTATTTAAAGGTTTTACACATGTCATTTCTAGGAGGACTTCTTAGATCATTTTTTATTTCTCTGCTTTTTGAATTCTTTCAGCATTTTTATGCCTTTGTTACCACTGTTTTATATAAAGCCTTAATAGGTGTATATTCTAACTAGAATATAAACCCTTAGAAGCTAAGATTTATGATGTTTTGTTTTATTTATGACAGACTGGCATTAAAGTTATTATGACTACAAATTTTATACATAATGAGGTAACAAATGGCTAAGTAAGAAAAGTCAGATTTTTTTAAATTCAGGTAATTAAAGTTATAAAAAATCCGTTCATATTTTTATTAAATTTAATTGATTTCTTAAATAGGATATTTGAAGTATTAGCATATTTTAAATTTTATTATATTTTATACGTGTCATTTAGGTACATTGCTCAGTCTATGTAACCTGTTAGGCTACTTTAAGAAGAATTTTGAGAATGTACTTACAGTATTAGTTTATTTATTAGTAAGTTTATTTAAATTTAAGGAGAACATACTTATGCAGAATAAAATTGCATTTGTTTAATTGAAAAGTTTATTATTTAATTTCTCCTATTGTTTTTATATTCTAAAACTGCAAAGAACTTTAAAAGTATATTGACCATTAAGTTCTGGGAACTATATTGAGCTCATTAAATTTGTTCTAAGTTTAAATGTGGGAAAACTTTAATTGGTGGCACAGATAGAAAGATATTAGGCTTAGAGTGCATTAAGAATTTTCTTATTAATTTGCTCTTACTATCCAGAGGTATGAGACTATACATTAAAAATGCATACAGACATAAATAGGAAATATATTATTTGAAGAGAAACATAGAAATATTTTTGAGAAGGATCAATAAAAAATTAAATATTTCACCTCATTCCATTTTCATTTTTTGTAAACATGGAATGAAATAACACATTCAATGTTTTACTTGTAATAGTATTTTCATTTTAAATTATAGTAAGTTTAGATTATGTTACAGAAATAAAACCTTTCTATAGACTTATAACTAAAATGTTTTTAATTTTCAATATAGCCTAAAGGTTCCCTTTTTAAAAGAATTTCTGTAATAACTAACAGTGATGAACATTTGACTAATATAAACATAGGAACATACTAATTAATAATAAGACTGAACACATTAGGTAATGAACAGGCATTAAATATTTAATATATCAAATATATTAGTTAACAATTAAATAGACATGAAACACTTATGCTATAGTGTAGCACAGAGGAACAAATTCATTAAGCTTGGAAGCAGGAAATTTCAGACCATTTGTTAATCAAGAGTGCCACTTTGTGGCCAACGTTTTTGTTGTTTTAAAGGGTATTGTGGCCAAGCCAAACTGCAGAGAAAAATAAGTTTTTCTGATTTTATTTTATTTTTCAGTTGGAGTTTACTGAGATTATGAAGTGAACATCTGAGAGGAGAGAGTGATTTCAGGAATTGATAGGGCACTGCCCATGATTGCCGGAGTAGATGCTGCATTAAAATGGATCAGAGCATCATGTCTAAGCAGCCTAAAGTAAATGCTGCCTTAAAGCAGGCTGGGGTATCTTCGGGGCACCTAGATAGATACTGAGTTGGTGTACCACCCTGGGGTAGACCAAAATAAGTGCTGCATTAAAGCAGGTCGGGTTGCCTTAGAGGCACTGAAGTAAATGCAAGGTCATGGTGTCTCCAGGACACTGAAGTGGGGCACTTTAAGTGAGGCTAACCACCCAGATCCATGATCCTTTGCAGCAATAAAGTAGGCCATAAATAAAGTCCCTGGTTTGTCATCGGAGAATGGGAGAGTGTGTGCAGTTTTTAGCTTAAGGCATTCCCAAGCTGTTTTGACTGCTGCATGGGGAAAGATGCTCCCTGAGCATCACACTCCCTAAGTGTCACAATCCCTGAGTGTGGGAGAGTTTTAACTGAGTACTCAGATTTTGTAAGCACGGAGGCTAGGGCCACTTTAACGTGAGCCTAAATGCTGCACTGAGGTGGGTTGGGGTGTCCCTGGGATACCAAACAAAACTCTCAAGGGGAGGATCTGGGCAGAAAGATGAAACTTACCTAGGGCCAAATTAGTTGAAGTCATTTGAATGCCATGGATGTGAGCTGGCATTACATTAAGATGGCCTGAGCCAGGAAACTCAAGCCATCAGTCATGTGGAAACCATAGCAACTGTGCTGGTTCAGGGAACGGAGTGACTGTAAAGCTGCCTCATTGCCCTGAGGGGCCAGAGACCTAAGCCTCAGTCAAAACACTGTCCCAGGTTTCGGCACCAATCATGTTAGGCACAGAGTCATTAAGGAATCCACACAGGACAATGAGTCAAAGCTTAACAGGTTTATTGAGAGAGAGAAAGTGACAGAATGAGAGCAGGGGGAGAACAGGAAGGCAGGAGCCAGTGAAACCTGCCAGTGAAAGGAAGGAAAAATGGCTCCAGCTCTCTTTCTGACAGCTTTTGGTTTTAAAGGAAAAAGCATGTTAAGAGGGGTGGAAGGTGATGTGTGGCTGCAGGCATCACCAGGAAATAGCAGTCTGGTGCAGATCATGACTTCATGTTCATGGTTATCTGGTCTGGCTTCTGGTGGGTGGGGCGTTGGCACATTCATGCTCATCTATCTTGGCAGCACATCAGGTCCTGTCAGAGAAGCTGCTGAGGGAGAGAAACAGAAAGGTCCCCATGCCATAGAATTCATTTTGTATGTCAAGTTTTATTTTCTGAGACCTGACAAACTTCTGTGTGAGATCAAAGGAAGAGATGCTAATTTGGTGCAAACTTTATATTTCTGTAGCACACTATCTAATTTAGCTTCAATGGTTAGTTTATTTGAACACCATAATTACATGGAACCTTCAATAGGGAATGAGATCTTGTTGGTTTGTATGGGTTGGTGGGATGCCCCAATATATCCCAGAGTAATTTGGACAAAGAACAAAAAAAAGTATTTGCAAAGCTCCCTCTAGGGAAAATGTGGAAATATTAAACTTTCCCACCTGGAGAATTCCATATATTTTCATAAGGATTGAGGACTATCAATTTAACAGGCCAAGCCCTAAATCTTGGTCATTGCTCTTATGAAACTTATTCCTGCAGAGGAAAAGCTAAACCTACTTATAATTATGCTTATGAGACAACCCAACAAACTTCTTTTGTTGCTCAATGTGGCCTCTCTCTCTAAATCAACTGTGCCAGGTTGAATCTGTTGTGTAGAGCAGAAAAGCCATGTCCTTTAACCTTCATTCAATATTGCTGGTTGGTATCTTTTTTATTGTTTCCATGGAGATGTGACCCACCCAGTTGTGGGTTGTAACTTTTGATTAGATGGTTTCCATGGAGATGTGTCTCCAACTATTCAAGGTGGGGTTGCTTACTGGAACCGTTTAAGAGGGAACCATTTTGAAAAGCTTTAGAGCCACTGGAACCAACAGAGCCAACAGAACGGACAGAGCACTGGGGAAGCCATTGATGAGAAAGCTAGCAGATTTCACCATATGCTTTTCCAGCTGAGACAGAGGCCCTGAACATCATTGACTTACTTGAACCAAGGTATCTTTCCCTGGATGACTTAGATTGAACATTTTTATAGCCTTGCTTTAATTATCACACTTTCATGGCCTTAGAACTGAAAACTAGCATCTTAATAGATTTTCCTTTTTAAAAGCCCTTATATTTCTAGTATATCACATTCTGGCAGTTTGCAAACTAGAACACCAACTCATCAGGTAAACCCACTGCCTTCCCTCTTATGTGGGAGATGACCCCCCAGGGTGTAAATCACCCTGGCAACATGGAATATGACTCCTTGGGATGAGTCTAGCCCTGGCATCATGGGATTGAGAAAGACTTCTTGACCATAAGGGGAAGAGAAATGAACCAAAATAAAGTGTCAGTGGCTAAGAGAATTCAAATAGAGTCAAGAGGTCATTCTGAAGGTTATTCTTATGCATTATATAGATATCCCTTTTTAGTTTTTAGTGGATTAGAATAGCTAGAAGAAAATACCTGAATCTTTTGAACATTATTCCAGTAGCCTTGATTCCTGAAGGTGATTGTATAACTATGTAGCTTTTACAGTGTGACTGTGTGATAGTGAAAACCGTGTGGCTGGGCTGAAACTCCCTTTATTCAGTGTATGGACAAATGAATATAAAAATAAGGATAAAAAATAAATAATAGTGGGTCAAAAGGGGTATGGGATATTTCAGGTGTATTTTTCATTTGAATTTTTACTCTTATATGCATTTTTTGAATAACAAAAATGTTCAAAAATTGATTGTTAGTGATGAATGCACAGCTATATGCTGGATACTGTGAACCATTGTACACTTTGGATGATTATTGGGTATATGAATATATCTCAATACAATTGCATTAAAAATACAATGGTGGGACAGGCATAGAGTGTGAGTTACAAATATTCTGTTTCAAAAGAGGAGGTAACACCCGGCGCATGCATGTCCCCAAAACAAACAAGCCAGCAAACAAAAAACAAAACAAAAATTCAACAAATGGTGCTGCAATAACAGGACACACATGGAAAAAGAATGAAATGTGACTCCTGCCATACAGCAGACAAAAAAAAAAAGAGGGAGATAGAAAGAAAAGGAGTCACAAGTTTCAAGAAAATTTGAAGTCCAGCCAAGTAAACTCTTTTAGGTTTCAAGGCCTAAGAATAATCTGGGGCTCATCACTCCACACTCCAGTCTCTAGGCTCTGCCCTCTGGGCTCATGGTTCCACCTTCAGAATCATCTTTCCTTTTGTATGAAGAGGTAGCATATGTTTGCAGCTGAATAGTTTCATCAGCCTGTTTCCCGTCTATAGAATTTTGGGGGTCCAGTTACCTATTATCATTTTATACTCTTGTTGTCCCCTAGATCCAAGATAGAAGTGTTTCTCAATAACCTTGTGGATCTTCCCTATATGTCACAGGGATACATTAGACAAGAGGCTCCTCAGCAGGTCTTCCTTAGATAATCCTATCTCTTTTCTTTACTTCTGGTGAGATGGCTGAGGGAATCTAATAAATTGTATGCTTAATCTCTTCAAAGACCATATTATGTGACTGAATACTCTGACATTTGATCTTTCTGAGGCATTAGCAAAAGGTTTTATTAGAGAATGAGTTTTTACAGAAAAATCATGCATAAAATACGTTACCAGACAAAGGCCATGGATTCTTCTTTTTTTTTTTTTTTTTTTTTTTACATGGGCAGGCACCAGGAATCAAACCCGGGTCCTCTGGCATGGCAGGCAAGCATTCTTGCCTGCTGAGCCACCGTGGCCCATCCAGGCCATGGATTCTTTTGCCTAATGCACTCTAATGACCAATTCTTGAGACACTGGGATTTCAGAGTTTATTACTAGTAGGAAATCAGATGGCCTAGCAGGCCGAAATCTGTCTCCCTGAACTGCAGTAATTCTGATAGTTTTATGAGATAAAAGATGGGTAGGATTTAGGATAATAAGCACAGTGGCCCCAGATGATGTAATTAGAGTGATCTAATTATTGAGCATGTGCAGATCGATTACATGCTTAGTTACAAGTAAGAAAATGGCAGAATGAGGTATAGGTGTCTTGGGTCAAAGTCCAAGAAACTGCACATGTCAGGTGGGCCCACCCAAACTAGATCCAGTCTTGGCCACAAAGACAACCCCACACTTGGGATTCATTAATAAACATTAGTAATTAATAATTAATAAACATTAGGGGCTATCTTTAGTGATTATAAGACTCTAAAGTTGAAAAATTGGATAACTGAGTACAAATGAAGGTTAGTCACAAGGTTTTTACACCTTGGGGGCAAAAGATAAGGGCTATACAATCGTTATTAGACATCAAGGCAGCTGGATTACAATTTAGAGATTTCAGGTATTTCCCTCTGTCTACTCCAGTATACCAGAAAGCAAAAAAGAATATACAATGATTCAGTAGCCAAAATCATCCCTCAAATCCTGATTTCTCAGTTACATATCTACCCAAAATGTGCTTCCCTGAGTTTAGGGGGTTATCATTATGATTTCAATAGGAGAATGTAATAGGAAAAGAGGAGAAGCAGAGCTCTCATTTTAATGCTAAAGGTGTAAGCCAAAAGGAAATGGAGACCAGTTCTCTTTCAATAGAAGAGTCTAGCTGATTTACAAATGTAAGGGACTGAAACTAGTTAATGGCTGACTTCAAATTCTTCACCAGCATTAGGGCTTTGCCATACAGGTGAATGACCTGAAAAAGGGAATAACAGCTCTTACAGTCAGGGCAGTTGAATTATAGTTTAGGGATTTCAGGTATTTCCTTTTGTCTACTCCAATATACCAGAAAACAAAAAGGAATAAAATGATTCAGTAATCAAAATCATCCCTTAAATTCTTATTTCTCAGTTGCAATACAGGATTCTCATATACCATCCTATTATTAACACCTTGCATTGGTGTGGTATATTTGCCACAATTGCTGATAGCACATTTTTATAATTGTACTCTCAATTTTAGTCCATGTTTTACCTTAGGGTTCACTGTGTTCTGCGGATGCCTAGGTTTTTCTTAAAATTTTAATTCCAGAACATATATATGACCTGAAATTTCTCATTTTAACCAAAACCAAATACATTATTATTATTATTATGCATTAACAGTGCTGTTAATTACGTTCACAATGTTGTTCTCCCAACATCACCATCCATCACCAACAGTTTTCTTTCACCCCAAACAGAAATGCTGTACATTTAAAAACTTAACACCGTATTCCTTACCCTTACCCTATCCTCTCGTAACTTATATTCTAGATTTTGACTCCATGTGATTGTTTATTCTAATTATCTCATATCAATAATACCACACAATGTTAATACTTTTGTGTCTGGCTTATTTTACTCAACATAATGTCTTCAGGGTTCATCCAGGTAGTGGTATGTATCAGGACTTCATTCTTTTAAGGATGAATAATGTTCCATTGTATGAATATACCACATTTTGTTTATCCATTCATCTGCTGGTGGACATTTGAGTTGCTTCCACCTTTTGGCTGTTGTAAGTAACACTGCTGTGAATATTGGTGTACAAATATCTGTTCAAGTCCTCACATTTGATTCTTTTGTCTATATACCTAGAAGTGAAATTGCCAGATCACATGGTGGTTCTGTTTAGCTTTGTCAGAAACCATCAAACTGTTTTCCACAGTGGGCGCAACATTTTACATTCCCACCAACAATGCATGAGAGTTCCTATTTCTCTGTATGCTTTCCAGGACTTGGTACTTTTCATTTAAAAATGATAGCCATTGTAGTGGGTGTGAGGTAGTCAGCTAGTGTTTTTATGGTTTCCTTAAATGAATGGAAGCCCAGAAAAGTAAAAAAGAAAAAGACAACAAATGAATTATCTCAAACTTTTCAGGTTGGCTCTGAGTTGGGGCACTCCTTCAATACTTAGCCAGGCCATTTACAACTGTGCCTCAGCCTTCATTTTCTTTTTGCACAGAGCCTGGAGGTCAGTCAGAGGTGAAAGCTTAAGGTCTGAGAATGGATGGAGATCTGGTTGTGTGTATGGCCTTTTTTCTTTTCCCAGTACATGCATGAGCTTCTAAAAGCTCTTATCTCCCCATGACTCCTTTCCAAACCACTTCTTTTTCTCAAACTCTTCCATCTTTCTAATGTTCATCCTAACTTTATACATTGACTCAGGCTGCTCTAGGTAATACTTTCTCCTCTATATGCTTTGGCAAACACACCCAGGAAACCATCCCAACCCTGGGAATGCTCTAAGATGGGTAAAAAAAAAAAAAGTGGGCCCTTGCATTGGTCCTTGAGGGACGTTTGATACCCACAACTACAGTTCTTTGAGAATAAGGTCCAGGAGTGTGGGCAGCCAACTTCATGACTGTAGTTAACCTGGGGAATAGAGAGTGGTAGGAGGGCAATTTAAAACACAGCATTCACTTACCACAATGTAGCTGCTGCTATTTTCATTAAGCTTTCCCCTGCTTGTTATAAGTTTTTTTTTTATCAGATTCCAGCATTCCACAAAAATTGATACTGACAGGTTTTCCCAGCTGTATGCTTCATGACTTGTAGAGTTTAACAAATAATTGATAAGTGAGTTTCCAAATAAAATCTTTATCTTTGCACTTCCTTGTAATGATAAGCTATTTACTTGGAACCACATAAATGACCTAGAAAATATGTTGCTTTACATTACTCCACTAAAATTAAACTAAATATGGCTTTGAAATACTAGCCCATGCCTTCACATTATTGATGACACCTGTCAGTTACAATGCAAATAATTTTAGTAAATCCATGTGATGAATTGGAGGAGAAAGGGAGGAGATGAGAGATGGTGTTAGTATTATAAAAAAAAGAACATGCATCAGTTTATATGATGCAAAATGCAAGTGAATATTTAACTACTTTACAATACTTACAACTTTTTCTTTCATTACTCATGCTTTAAAGTTAAGTGGTTTTATGTTCATCTTATATTTGATGCTAACATACTTTTTCCTCCATCACTTGTAGTTTTCTCTTTATGTTTTTAAAACAGTTTTATTCACACAGCATACAGTCCATCCTAAGGGTACAGGCAATGGCTCCTGGTACAATCACATAAGTGTGCATTCACTATGACAGTTTATATGAGGATATTCTCATTTCTCCTCCCTACGCCCCAAAAAAGCCTTTTCCCCTCCCTTATATCTCCCTATTCTTGATGTTTAGGTTTGATATTGTGCCTTTGTTACAAAATTAATGAAAATATTACAATGTTACTGTTAACTATAGACCTTAGTTTGCATTAATTGCATTCTTTCCCATATACCACTCATTATTAACACCTTGTAATAGTGACATACATTTGTTCTACGTCATGATACTTACATACTTTCGATGGTTACAAACTTAATTTTTATTTACTATTGAAAATGTCAACAAAACATAATTTTTGTGCATCAAGAAAATTTACCTTGCTTCTATATGACTATTATCTTGACTTATAATATTTTATGTTTACTGTCCCATTTGTAAAGAATACTGATCTTTTAGAAACTATGAGCCTTAGGCATCCTGACTCACAGGGTAACTTTTCATGGAGATTTAGCATCTTTCCAAATTTATTCACATATAATGGAGAAATTTGAATTGCCAATTTGAAGTTTAAATTTTCCTGAGGTGATCAACCTGTATTCCTCACCATCAAGGTAGATTCTATCATTTTTAGACTTGCACATGGATTGTTATGGTCCAATTGCCCCATTCTTTAGTTTATTCAGCTGCAAAATGAGCTTGCTGCATTAAATCATGTCTTAAGATTTCTTCTATTACTATTGGTGACTTCACATGTTTTGAATTTCTAAATATTTTGACAAGTGTATGATCTTAAAGCCAGAGGCTGCAATATGTGTATATTCTTCCTGTATTTATTTGTAGTTTTGATATATTTATTGTTAGTTAAACTGTAAAATATTGTCTCATTAATTTTTTCTTTTTGGCTGGGTGTACTTTATTGATAGTACATGACAAGGTAGGGCTCTGAGCTCCTCCCCTTCTTCAGGGGGTCTTGGATGGAAGCTGTGGAGGATGGGCAATTCTCAGTAACTGGGGGATCAAGTTGGGACCAGGACTCCCCACCAGCTGACAGCCTCTTTCTTACTCTCATGCTGTCACTGGGGTTGGTGGTCAAGTGGTTCTTACTTCTTGTATGCCATGTAGACCATAAGGTTCACTATCCTGTTGTTGTAGCCAAATTCATTGTCATTTTAGGAAATGAGCTTAACGAAGTGGTCATTGAGGGCAATGCCAGCCCCAGCATCAAAAGTGGAAGGGTGGGTGTCACTGTTAAAGTCACAGGAGACAACCTGGTCCTCAGTATAACCCATGATGCCCTTTAGGGGGCCCTCTGATTCCTGCTTCACCACCTTCTTGATGTCATCATACTTGGTGGCTTTATCCAGTCTGCAGGTCAGACCCACCACAAACACATTGGGGGTGGGGATGTGGAAGGCCATGCCAGTGAGCTTCCCATTCAGCTCCAGGATGACCCTGCCCACTACCTTGGCAGCACTGGTAGATGCAGGAATGATATTCTGGGCCACCCCATGGCCATCACGCCACATTTTCCCAGAGGGGCCATCCACAGTCTTCTGGGTGGCAGTGATGGTGTGGATGGTAGTCATGAGTCCCTCCACGATTCCAAAGTTGTCATGGATAAGCTTGACTAGTGGGGCTAGACAGTTGGTGGCGCAGAGAGCATTGCTGATGATCTTGAGGGAGTTTCATAATTTTCATGGTTCACACCCATCACAAACATGGGGGCATCTGCAGAAGGTGCAGAGATGATAACTCTTTTGGCATCACCGTTCAAGTGAGCACCAACCTTCTCCATCATTGTGAAGACAACAATGGACTCCACAACATATTCAGCACCGTCATCACCCCATTTGATGTTGGTGGAATCTCACTCCTGGAAGATAGTAATGGGATTCCCATTGATGACAAGCTTCCCATTCTCAACCTTGACACTGCCTGTGAACTTGCCATGGGTGGAATCATGCTGGAACATGTAGACCATGTAGTTGAGGTCAATGGAGGGGTCATTAATGGTAACAGCCTGCGCTTTGCCAGAGTTTGCAGAAGCCTTGGTAACCAGGTGCCCAATACAGCCAAATCCATTTATTCCAACCTTCAACATCATGTCTCCGAGATGCAGCTGGCACTGCACAAAAGATGAGGCTTTTTGTCGAGCGGGGAGGACTAGAGAGTCTCATTAACTTTCTAGCACTCATATTTAAAGTAGAAAGCCATAACTCATTGATTTTATTCTGGTTGTCTATTGCAATTCATTTTCATTTTAAATGGCCATACCATATTTGGGGAGCCTTGTGACATCTATGTCATCAAATAAGTTTAAATATTATTTTGTTGTAAGATCTGATTGGTTTAAGGTCTTAATTTGTAGGGTTTCCTTTTAGCTCTGTGGTTCTATAATTTCATAAGCTATATATTTGTAAATGTATTGGGTCGCACATGAACCTAAAGATAGATGCTGCAGCTTATTCATAAATGTGTTGTCTTTTATTCTTTATAACTTTGTTTAAATGTTAGCTAAAATAGTTAGTCTTTCTCATGTTAATGCTTTGAGTGTGTCATTAAAGAACTTAAAAAGCAATATAGTTTTTTGTTTCCTGTCTCATTTTTGTTGTATTCAATGTGCTCCTCCATTTGTTTTGGCTGTGATAGGCCTATATATACTTGCTAGATGAGCCAAGATGACTCTTCCATATTTGTTTGAAGATGTTGTTTATCAAACTGAATCTTGGCCTTTGTGTGTTTAGCTATTATAAAATTTAAAAGGTAACTCCATTTTAGTGCCGAATAGATGTTAGAGAGGAGAAAAATTAACATTTTAGCAGATAGTTATTGACGCCAAACTTCATTCTCAATTTTAAAACTACACATTTTAATAGATGTCCTTCCTGCTCTCAAATTGCATGAGGAATAGAATATAAACCATTTAAAAATATTTAGGGACTTTAAATATAATTTCCCTGGCTTTTTGTTTTATATTCTAGTGATGTTTGCATTCAAATTCAAAGTTAAACATTTATGTCCAGATTACTAGTTGTTGTCAAATTACTGCTATGAGAGTTTCTTAATGAAAATAGCAAACTACCATCAAAAGAACTTACATTCAAGTGGTAATATATACACATTAAGTTCAAAGCAACACCAATATACTACTGTGATGCCACCTTCATATTAACATATCAATTATAAAATTAGGAAATACTTTTGTAGCCTCTGCCAGAAGATGATATTTTCGTAGAAAGTTTCTCATTTTAAGTGGATCATGAGATACACACATTGATATCCTTTGGTAAGCTATTAAAGGAAGAATTATAGTGCATGTTAACATTGCCAAATAGTTTTAATCTCTGTTGGAACTCTGCATTCATGTTACCCATTAACAAAAAAGATTTTTAAGAAATTTGAAATCTTTGTTTGGTGACACTAACAAATTTATTTGATGTTTTAGGTAAGTTGTCAATATGGATTATAAGCCATAATCAATTCTATTATTCTATAATCATTTATCTGGTTTATAATTGAGCTGGTTATCTTGATATTTCACTGGTTATCTTTCAAGCACCTTTCTTTTTTTCCATTTTAAATATTGCTACACAAGAATCGTCAATTAAATGGATGGGAGGTGGAATATGTGTTAATCAGTTATGTTTATTTCAGTAATCAACTGTTTTTATTTAAAGATTGTTAGAAAAAGAGGTAAAAAGGTAAGGGTTAAAATGAAATTAGGAGATTACCTAAAGATTTCAGTTAGTTGAGATTACATTTGAGTTTGGGTTGTCTCCAAAATAGAAACAGTAAATATAAATTTGTCCCTTTGACCAAATCATACCACCTATCATATCACCATTGCTCATTTTTACATTATGTTGATACCAATTCTAGCCCGAAGTTTTTGCTTTCCTTTATACTAAAATAAACAGAAAAATTTAAAATAAAAAAGATTTAAAGCAACACAAGAGTGTGGGAAGATGGCAGAGTAGGAAGCTCCAGGAATCAGTCTGTCCACCAAATAACTATCGAACTGGCAGGAACTTTCGGAATCCACCTCTTTGAAACTTTGGAGCCTAGGGGAACACTGTGCAGTGTCCAGAGAGGAGCAGGAAGAAGCTGGTTGTGCTGGTTTGAAATGATGTATGTACCCCAGAAAAGCCATGTTTCAATCTTAATCCCATTTTGTAAAAGCAGCCACTTCTTCTAATCCCTATACAGCATTGGATATTTGAAACTGTAATTAGACCATCTCCCTGGAGATGTGATTTAATCCAGAGTGGTTGTTAAATTGAATTAGCTGGACGTGTGTCTCCACCCATTCAGGTGGGTCTTGATTAGTTTACTGGAATCCTACAAAAGAGGAAACATTTTAGAGAAAGCTAGAGATTCAGAGAGAGCAGAGCAGAACGACATAGCCATGAGAAGCAGAGTCCACGAGCCAGTGACCTTTGGAGATGAAGAAGGAAAACACCTCCTGGGTGCTTTATGAAACAGGAAACCAGGAGAAGAAGCTAGAAGATGATGCTGTGTTTGCCGTGTGCCCTTCAAGATGAGAGAGGAACCCTGACTGTGTTCACCATATGCCTTTCCAGGTGAGAGAGAAACTCTGACTGTGTTCACCAAGTGCCTTCTCACTTGAGAGAGAAACCCTGAACTTCATCGGCCTTCTTGAACCAAGGTATCTTTCCCTGGATGGATACCTTTGATTGGATATTTCTATAGACTTGTTTTAATTGGGACATTTTCTCAGCCTCAGAACTGTAAACTAGAAACTTATTAAATTCCCTTTTTTAAAAGCCATTTTGTTTCTGGTATACTGCATTCTGGCAGCTAGCAAACTAGAACATTGGTAAATTGCAATAAACATCAATGAGTTTCACCCTCCCAGCAGCAGCAACCATCTCCCTTCCCCCAGCCTCCTGGCAAGCAGTAGAGGGAATGGAGGTCTGGCTCCTGGTGCAGCTTGCTGGTATCAAAGTGGGACTTGAGAAACTAGTCTTCCAAACTCCTGGCAGGTATGGTCTGATTCCAGATTTTTATCTTTGACCAGGTACTTCAGATCACTGGGAGCCATTCTGAGTGTAGCCATTGTTCCAATCCCCCTGAGGCAAATGTAGCAGAAGAATCTTTAAGGCAGTAACCTTTCCTCAAAGCCACATACACACATACACACACACACACACAACACTTAAAGGGCTGTCCTAACAAGGAAAGTGCTAAAATAAGAAAATACAGCATCAAAAGCCAGAAAAGAGGTTCCTGGTGTCCTTACCAACCTTTCCCCCACCCTCTCCACAACACAGGGAGGCCCGAGCTTGCACTCCCATTGTGGATCCCTGACCATGTTTGAGACGGAGCAGAATGGTCCCTGTGTGCATACTGGGTTGCATGCATGTGAGTGGCAATCTACAGGGTGGAAATTTGAGACTGAGCCAGAGATCCTGTCTCCTCATAGAGCTTGTCCTGAGGGCAGAGAAAATGCTTGCAGATAGGTAGTACAGTGTGAGAAGCAATTAAGTTGAAATGGCCTGGGGCAACGGACTACCTGTATTAAGTCATTCAAGATAGTACCCAGGAAGAGGAGGTCTATTTCAAAGGGAGTAGAGAGGACGTTCAAACTCTCTAGAAAGCACAGGCCCAGGAGAAGAAGCAAGTCCATGCAGGGTCAGATAAGACAGAGAGGACCCTGAACTTCCTATTTACTTCAGGTTGGTCTTCTTGAAAGATGGACTAAACTGTGAAGGAGACTATCAGCTAAAGCAAAGCCAATTTGCAAAGACAGTGAAAGGTACTTTTTAGCATGCCTTGGCTTGTTTATTTTGATTAGCTCCTGGAATTCAAGAAAATCTCTGTCATATCACTAGCTGAATACAAATTTAAGGTTCAGCCCAAGGACTAAATTCAAAGGTTAATAGTTTAAAATATTAAAATGGATAGTATGCAACAAAAGTTTACAAGATAAAGAAGCAGGAAATGATTACTCATCCAAAACAGCAACATAAAGAAGTTTCAAATAAATAAAATAAAAAATGAAAGGGGAGATATTATGACTGACCTTACAGAAATAACAAAGGTCATAAGAGAATACTATGAACAACTGTACATCAACAAACTAGAAGACTTAGATTAAATGGACAATTTTCTAGGAACTAATGAAGAATCTACACTGACTCCAGAAGAAACAGAAGACTTCAACAAACCAATCACAATTAAAGAGATTGAAACAGTCATCAAAAAACCTCCCAACAACAGCTGTACAAAACAAACAAACACACAAATAAACAAAAACCTCCCAGCAAAAGAAGCCTAGGATCAGATGATTTCACAGGTGAATTCTACCAACCATTCCAAGAATTCATACCAATCCTGCTCAAACACTTACAAAAAATTGAAGAGGAGGGGATGCCACTGTCATTCTATGATGCCAACATCACCCTAATACTAAAGTCAGATAAAGATACTCAAGGAAGAAAAATTACAGACCAATCTCTCTAATGAGTATAGAGGCAGAAATCCTGAACAAAATATTTGCAAATTGAATCCAACTGCACATTAAAAGAATTTTAAACACTGATCAAGTATTAATCCAGGTATGCAAGTTGGTTCCACTTCAAGAAAATCAATTAATGAAATATACCACATTAATAAATTGAAGGAGAAGAACCACATGATCATCTCAATTGATACATAAAAGGCATATGAAAAAATTCAGCATCCTTTCTTGATAAAAACAATTTGAAAGCAAGGAACAAAAGAAAACTTTCTCAACATGATAAAGGGCATATATGAAAAATCCAGAGGTAAAGTCATACTCAATGTTAAAAGACTGAAAAATTTTCTGATAAGATCGGGAATAAGACAAGGATGCCCACTGCCACCACTGTCATTCAACATTTTGCTAGAAGTTCTAGCTAGAGGAATTAGATTAGAAAAAGAAATAAAAGTTATCCAAAATGGAAAAGGAGTAAAACTTTCACTATCTGCAGATGACATGATCCTAAACATAGAAAGTCCCAAAAAATGTACAACAAAGTTACAAGAGCTAATAAACGAGTTCATCAGAGTTGCAGGATACAAGACTAACATGAAAAAAATCGGTAGTATTTCTATACCATAGTAATGAACAATCTGAAGAGGAAATCAGAAAAAAAATTCTATTAACAATAGCAACTAAAAACTAAAGATCTAGGAATAAACTTAACCAAGGATATAAAGGACTTGTATTCAGAAAACTACAAAACATTACTAAAAGAAATCATATAAAAACCTAAATAAAGGGAAAGATATTCTATGTTCATGGATTAGAAGACTAAATACTGTTAAGATGCAAATTCTACCCAAATTGATTTACAGATTCAATGCAATACCATTCATAATTCCAACAGCCTACTCTGAAGACTTGGAAAAGCCAATTATAAAATTTATTTGGAAGTGTAAGGGGAACTGAATAGCCAAATGCTTCTTGAAAATGAAAAATGAAGTCGGAGGACCCTCACTTTCTGACTTTAAAACATGTTACAAAGCTACAGTGATCAAAACAGCATGGCATAGGGGTGCAAGTGTAGTTCAGTGATAGAATTCTCACCAGCCATGCAGGAGACCCAGGTTCAATTCCCAGTCCATGCACTTCTGAAAAACAAACAAACATACAAAAATTCAACAAATGGTGCTGCAATAAAGGGACACTCACGTGGAAAAATAATGAAATGAGACCCTGCCATACAGCATACAAAAAAAAAGCATGGCATAAAGATAGACATATTGACTAATGGAATTTAATTGAGATTTCAGATATAGACCCTCACATCTATTGTCAGTTTATTTTTTATAAGGCTGCCAATTCCACCCAACTGGGACAGAAAGTTTCTTCAACAAATGGAGCTGTGAGAACTGTATATTCATATTCAAAAGAGCAAAAGAGGACTCCAGTCTCATACCTTATACAAAAAATAACTCAAAATGGATCAAAGACCTAAATATAAAAGCCACAACAATAAAAACAGCTAGAAGAAAATGTAGGGAAACATTTCCCCACCCAAAGCATGAGTAATGAAAGAACAAAAAATTGGACCTCCTCAAAACTGAATATTTTTATGCTCCACAGGACTTTGCAAAGAGGTTGAAAATGCAGCCTATTCAATGGGAGAAAGTATTTGGAAGTCACATATTTTATAAGGGTGTGATATCCAGAATATATAAAGAAATCCTACAGCTCAACAGTAAAAACAGAAATAACCCATTTTAAAAATGGGCCAAAGATTTGAATAGACATTTCTCAAAGATGATATACAAAAGGCAAAAAAAAAGCACATGAAAATATCCTTAACATCATTAGCTGTTAGGGAAATGCAAAGCAAAATCACAATTAGATACCATTTCATACTCAGTAGAATGGCTACAATTTAAAAAAAAAAAAAAGAAACTTTCAAGCATTGGAGAGTATTTGGAGAAATAGAAACACTCATTCAATGCTAGTGGGAATGTGAACTGGTGAAGCTGCTGTGGAGGATCCTTGGAAATTTAAGTTTATGACCTAGCAATCTCACATCTAGGTATACACCCAAAAGCATTGAAAGCAGGAACTAGAAGGGATGTTTGCACACTGATGCTCATAGTGTCATTTTTGCCAAAAGATGTAAAAAAAACCAAATGTCTGCCAAACAATGAATGGTTAAATAAAATGTGGTATTACTTACAATGGAATATTTTTCAGCTGTATAAGGAAATGAAGTTCTGATACATATGTCAGCATGCATGAAGCTTGAAGACATCATACTGAGTGAAATATGTCAGACACAAAAGGTCAAATATTATATGATCTCACTGATATGAAATAATTAGAATATCAAATTCCTAGAGTCAGAAATTAGAATATCGGTTATCAAGGGCTGGTGTGAGCACAGGGAATGGAAATTAATACTTAAATTGTACAGTTTTTATTTGGGTTGATTGTAATGGTTCAGTATGGGAGGTGGTGATGGTAGCACAACACATACAAATGTAATTAACGCCCTGAATTACATATATGAATGTAGTTTAAAGAGGAAATACTAGGTTGCATAATTGTTACTAGAATAAAATTTTAAAAAGATCTTAGGACTGCACAACAAAGTGAACCCAATTGTAAATGATGTATGATAACTAATAGTAGCATTATAAAGATGTTCTTTCATGAATTGTGACAAATATACCACACTAATTCAAAGTGTAGAAATGGGATGGTAAATGGGAACTCTGTGTTTTATGCATGATTTTTCATAAAACTACAACTTTTCTTAAAAAAATTATAAAAAAGAAAATATTTAAAGCTAGTCACAGCTCTGTCCCTAACTCTCTATGGAATCTTAAATAAAGTCACTTCAACTGCTGAGCCTCAGTTGCCTTATTTATCAAATTTGCAAAATGATGGTCCTATTAGTATATATCAGGACATTGAAAATTTCTTTGAATTAATTATTTTCACATTTCATGAAAATTTGGTTTTCTTTTAAGAACCTTTTAATATTATGAGACCATTATCATTTATGGCTATTCACTGTAACAAAAACATAAACATTATGGTCTTTTAATCCAAGTTAATTTTATCAATAGTGTTCTTCCTAATTCATTGCCTGTTCAGTGTTTTACATACATATATAATTATCTTCAAAAAGAAATCCGAAATATTTTAGCTTTCTTTTTCAAATGATATACACATTTTTAATGAACATCAAGCAACACTTTTTAAAGAACTCCAGTACAGATGATTCTTCTAAGAGGTTATTGCATCTAACTTGTAGTAAATTAAGATCTCAAGTTTGCTCTTAAAAAGTTTTTTTCTTAAACTTTTTATTTTGAAATGATTTCAAACCTAAAGGGCATTTGCAAAATAATGCAAAACCCATACAGAAAACTCCAACATACCACCCCCACCAATACCCAGATGCATCAATTTTAGTATTTTGCCACATTTGCTGTATCATTCTGTCTATCAATTTATCTATCACTTTTCTAAACATTTGAGAGTAGGTTGTATATATCATTTCCTTGAAAACTTAATTCTTTCATGTACATTTCCTAATAACATGGATATTCACTTATGTAACCACTTTAAGTCCAGTTATTTCAAGTTCAAGAAATTTAACATTGATAAAAAGCTTACAGTCTATATTCCAATTTTTCATATGTCCCAGTAATGTCTTTTTTTTGTCTTTTCTCCTCTATAATTACATCCAGTCCACAATCATGCATTGCATCTATTTGTCATTGTCTCTTTAGTTGCTCTTTTTATTATTGTGGAAACATATATACAACATAAACTTTCCTATCTCAACCACTCCCAAGCAACCATTTAATAGGATAAATCACCTTCAGAGTGTTACACTACTCTCACACCACCATCCATTACTAGAAATCTCCCATCAACCGAAACAGAAATGGTACACCCATTATGCTTTAACTCCCTGTGATGGCTACAATCATGTGTCGACTTTGCCAGGTAATAATGGTTGGCCAAGGAAGCACTGGCCAAATTTTTCTGTGAGGACATTTCATGGACTTAAATCATCATTAAGTTGATTGCATCTATGTCTAATTATATCTACGATCAACTGAGGAGATTGCCTTCAGAAATGAGAAACGTTTCATCCAATCAGTTGAAAGCTTTAAAAGGAGAAGTGAAACTTTCAGCAGTCAGAAAACAGAATTTTCATCTCTACTTCAGCCGGCCAACTTCTCCTGGGGAATTCATTGAAAACCTCCATTAAAGTTCCCAGCTTGCAGATTGCCTTATGGAATTTGCACTTGTGCATCTCCACAATTGCATAAAATCTCATAATATTTACAGATATCTCCTGTCAGTTCTGTTTCCCTAGAGAACCCTGACTAATACACTCCACACTCCCTCTCCCCCGGTAACCTGTACTCACCATGTCTATGAGTTTGTATACTGTAGCTATTTCATATAAGTGGAACCAAACAATATCTGCCTCTTTGTATCTGACTTACTTTATATAACATGATGTCTTCAAGTTTCATCCATGTAGTGGCACGTATCAGGACTTTGATCCTTTTTTAAGGCTGAATAATATTCCATTACATGTGTATACAATTTACATATATCCATTCATCTCCTGATGGACATTTGGGGTGCTTGTATCTTTTGGCTATTGTGAACAGCACTGCTATGAACACTGGTGTACGTGATCAAGATCTTAATATCTTTTTTTTTTGAAGAGGGGAACTGAAAGAGAAAAAGATGAAATCACTTAGTAGGAAATAGTCAAGGCAATTAAATTGTAAAGTCAGGCTTATGACTCCAAAGTGTTTCTTTAAACTTTAATTTCAGCTCAAAGTAAAATATTTGAACATGCATAAAATTTCAGTTAGTGTAGTCACTAAGGGAGAAACTTCTCTAAATCCTGGGGCCTCATAAAATGATGAGCCAATTTAGTGCAGCACGTATCCAAATACTTGAGTGTCCACTATGTGCCAATCACTAAGTAAGCAGTAGTAACATAATACAATACTCTAACCACAGAAAATCATGTTCTTAAAGGTGTAGGTGCAAACCTATAGTTAGCAGGTTTTCATGATGTGACTTCAGTTAGGGGGTGGCCTGGGGTGGGTCTTAATCTTTTTATTGGAGTTTATATGAGATGAATATAGAGGGAGAAGAAAGCCATGGAAACAGGAAACTGAAAGCAACGAAATCTGGAAGAGAAGGGAAAGACCAGCAGACGCTGCTAAGTGCCTTACCATGTAGCAGAAAAGTCAAGGATCGCTAACAGCAAGTGTTTGGAAAGAAAGCATCGCTTTGCTGATGCCTTCATTTGGACATTTTTCTCAGTTTCAAAACTGAATTCCTATTGTTAAGTCAACCCATTTCATGTATCTGCTTTCAGCATCCTAGGAAAGAAAATCAACAAGTAAAAGAGACATGGTCCCTACTCCCTGGAAACTCAACAGTGTTGTTGAGGAGAAAGACATTACTCAAATAATTGTACAATTAAGTGAGATAAATGCCTCAAAGGGAAGGCATGTAATTTTTACTAAACTTTTATTTATTTATTTATTTATTACACGGGCAGGCACCAGGAATCTAACCCAGGTCTCTGGCATGGTAGGCAAGAACTCTGCCACTGAGTCATCGTTGCCCACCCTACTAAGCTTTTTAAACAAAGGAAACAGGTGGGCATTGGGGAAGTTTTTCCTGAAGAAATGAACTTGAACAGTTATCCGAGGGATTGGGTCATTTCAAACAATAACAGCATGCACAAAGGACTTGCAGCAGAATGTGTGTTTGAGGAATTGAGTGAGTACTGATATGGCTGGAATAAAGAAAATGGGATACAATATGAGGCAGGTAAACAGATAAGAGCTTTTGCAGAGTCTGTAAAACTTTATAGGCTGTGGTAAGGATTTCAGATTTTATCTTAAGAGCACTGGGAAACAATTAAATGGCTTGTGGCCAGGATATTCCACTATGCAGAGGCTGCTGGTTGTATTCTAATGCCTGTTCTCCCCTTCAATGGCTACCTAGAATAACAAATACTTTTCCTAGCTTCCTTTGTAGCTAGGTGTGGCTTGTGACTAAGTTGTGGCCATAAGGGAGCATAAGTGGTATATTCCATTTCTGAAACATTTCCTCAAAAGTAAGTGGGAAAACAGCCCAAATGTGTAAGTTTCCAAAACCTACAGCTTCCAGATGGGTCCCTGGAAGAGATAAATCCTGAAATGCAGAGGGGCCAGCCCTTTCAGAACATCAGCTAGTTCCATCCCCCTATCTCATATTATCTACAGCCCCTTCCAACATGAAAAAGTTAGAATGGGCATAGCCCAAATACTCCTAAAGAGTGGGAGAAAGATCAAAGTTGATGGAGTCGCACAGAGAAGGTTGGGTTTAACAAATGAATATGAGTGCTGAATCATTATAGATATTTCATTTAGCCTCCAGTAACTTAGAGCAACTAGAAATAAAAACCTAAAATTGTGGAATTGTAACCCATACCAAGCTCTGAAATCTATTCTATAACTAATTGTTGCGATAAACTTAGAAATGTATTGCTTTTATGTATATATGTTATTCAAAGAGAAGGAGGAGTATAACAGAGAAGATAGGATTTAGCAAATGAGTATGACTTCTGAATCATTATATTGATATTTCTGTTGGTCTTCAGTGTCTTGTAGCAGCTAGAAGAAAAAATGAAAAATCATGGAACTGTAATTCATACCAAACTTTAAAATCTGTTCTATAACTACTTATTAAAATGTACTTGGAAATTTATTGCTTTTTTATATATATGTCATATTTCACAATAAAAAAAACGGTTTAAAATAAAAAAGTAAGTGGGAATACTCTCTTTCCCTTTTCCCCATTTCCACTGGCTGGAATGTGAACATAGTGGTGAGGCATCTTGTATTATGTAGGCAAGAGCTATACCAAAGGGATGGCAGAACAGCTAGCAGGAGCCTAGGCCCCTAACATTGTGGAGCTGCCATACCAGCTTTAGGCTGCTTACTTTCTGGCTGTTACATGAGAAAAAAATAGTTTATCTTGCTTAAGCCACCATTATTTTGGCTATCTATGAACAGCAGTCAAATATCCTACTAATGCAGGAGGCAAAAGCAAGGAAACTATTGCAATAGGCCAGAGAAGAGACAATAGTGGGAAATTACATGGAGAAAACAGGATATACACAATACACATTTTGGAGATAACATTAAAAATACAGATTCTGGCATCTTGCCTAATTCTAAAGGTCCAGTTTTTTCTTTTAAAATTCTCATTGAGATAACGAAAATTCCAGCATTCAAATACTTCTTTCCACTAAAATCACAACGACAATATCTTAGCCACCAAATAAAATAAAGATGACTCTCAGAAATCTTTGCTGTCATGTAGTCCTAGGTATATTTGACTTTGGACATCAAAAAACTTTTGGATATCAGATCTGTTATTCTTTTTATTTTGTTTGGCTAATATTAAAATTAATTTTTATTCCTTTTGAACATATACCAAGTTAGAGTCACACTGGCCCAGAACAAAAATTTGCAATGAATGATTAAGGGTTATCTGAATTCCATTAGAAACACAGCCGTGTACTTCCTCCTCTTTAAATGGTGGGTTTGCCATAGCTGCCTTTCCAGTTCATGGAGAAAGCTGAAGTTTTCCTTGCCTAAAAGATGAGTAATTCCTTTTTCTATGCCTTTATTAGGGTACTTCACCAAGTAATTGAAAAAGTCTAGCAATATTAACAAATGTTTAAAACAGCAGTGGTTCTCAAACTTGGCTTCATTTTGATATCACGTGGGGAACTTTTAAAATTATGATCCTTATGTTTCACTTCTGAGTCTTATAGCCAGGCCTCAGGATAGTTATAAGCTCCCTAGTTGATTCTAATGTGCAGACAAGTTTGAAAATCATTGGTATATAATACTGTTTGATATATTTGTTCATTTTATCAGTGCTCAAGCTTTACCCAATACTTTAACCTGCCTCCTATTTAGGTGCTACAATTTCACCTGCTCTCAATGCAGCTTTGGGGATGAAATGAAAGATTCTAATATTTCATCGTGAATTGCACCAATGGAAAGGAAAATTTAAAATTTATACTTTCTAAACAACTTTCATGTAAAATGTCTTTTATTGTAAAAATGAGGAAACAGATCCAAAGAGGTTTAGATTTTCCCAAGAATACAAAACTAGTTGTTATAGAGTCAGCACTTGTGGAAATTTTGGTTTGTAAAATATTTCAAATGTGTTCAGAGTACTGCGTGAAGTACAAATACATATCAAATCTTTATAGATTGGAAGCTGAAGCACAATGAGGTTAAATAAAATAACAGCAACTAATCTGTAAAACCAAAACTAGATCCAGGACTATCCATCATGTACAAGTATGATTCAGGGTGAATAGTGGGGATCTTCATTTTTAACTCAGAAATTTTAACCCAGGAATCTTCATTTTTAACAAGCTCCTAGCTCCCAATTGATTCTAATACAGGTGTTCCAACAGACAAAAATTTTAAAACACTAAATAAGCACTAGACCACTCACCCTCCAGCAAATTACCTTAAAAGTTAACAGGAAAATCATATGGGTAGCAATTTATTATTCTAAGACTAATTTTTTTCAACTGCTAATTTTTTAAAAATTAATTTAAAATTTTCATTGTTATGACTTTCTCTGAAAGCCATAAATCTTAAACATAAAAGCACTTATATACAACATATATAATGCTGATTGTCATATAAAGTCATGCACTTCAACCTCCAGAACGATTAAACCTAATATTTTAGTAACACTGCCACATAAGTGTTATGGGAAAATTGTCATTTTAAGGCATGTAATGATTTAACTTGTGCAAAATATAGTGAGAAGATTTGAAAAAAGTATGGTAAGATTATACAACAAAATTTGACTTCTAATATATTTCACTAACTTCTCAATAATCTGATTTTAAAATATTTCAGGAGAATATTTTCCTTTAGAAGCAATTTAATAACTGGTAGAAAAGGTTAAATCAAATTTCTGGGAGTTACTAGTTGTTTACATGTTGAATTTATCACAGATGACCGGCCATTAACAATCAGCAAACTAATGATTTTGACAATAATACTTCTGCTTTCAGTTTGATGATTTTATTGACTAGGAGGTAGGATTTATTATGAGCTTTAACACATCAAAATGATAGTGCTAATAGCAAAATAATAAGCCATCTGCATTTACCCTTGAATAGGCCGTAAGCTAATATACAAGTTTTTAAACCTTTCAGTTCAATTCCATAAATCACTAATAAGTGATTACTATATATAAGGTATACTATACTAGGTACACAGGGGATACACAGTTGAATAATTTGCAACTCTGATATGATAGAAATGTTTATATTTCTATCATGTATCTATTGGGATTTATTCAGCTGGTTCTGCTGCTGATTCCCTGAAATCCTCCCCTCTGCTGGATGATCTTGACTGTTGGCTCCGAACCGCAGGGCCCACTCCAATGCTAATGTCTCAGATGAGAGCCTAAGAACAGACAAGAAATAGGGGGAAGAAAGTGCTTCGTGTTCTTTCAACAGTGTCTCCTATTTTCCTTTTGTCTGTGGCCCTGTTCTCTTGACTCCAATAGTCTTCTTGATTCCAGAAAACTTGCCTTGCACTTTGGACTACCATTGTGCCTTCTTCCCTTTTGACCTCGTGGCTTTCTGCTTCTCTGACAGCCTGATGTTTGTTTGTTTTAGTTTGCTGACTCTTGGTCCAATCAGACTCCTGATATCTCTGTTTGTCTTGTCTATTCATCCACTCCTTCACCAGCCCTTGGCACACATTATAATCTCTCTACCCCAGCAATTTACCCAGACCAGTTGACCCTATAACAATATATACCCGAGTGTTGTTAGTACCTAGTAGTTTCATGATTCAAAATAGAGCTTAAAATAAAGGAAGCAATGAAATAAATAAAGCTGTCTATACATTTGGAAGACGAATGTTAAAACTCTGTTAAAATTGAATCTTTAACAATCTATTTTTTAAAGTGTAACACTTGAGAGATGAAAATAATGGAATGCATACATCCAATGGTATAATATTTGGCCTTAAAAAGGGATGAAGTTCTGATTTATGCTACAACATGGAGGAACTTTGATGATACCATATTGAATGAAATAAACCAGACACAAAGGGACAAATGTTTATAATTTCACTGATATGAAAAAGCAGAATAAGCATATTCATGAAGTCAGAGATTAGAATACAGGTTACCAGGGGCCAAATGGGGGATGGTAATGGGGAGTTAATGTTTAATTGATATGGAATTTCTGTTTGGGGTGATGGAAAAGTTTTGGTAATGGATGATGGGGCTAGAGGCACCACTTTGCATTTGTAACTAACACCATTGAATTGTATATTTGTCAAGGGAAATAAAGGGAAACTTTAGGTTGTATATGTTAGCACACCAACACACATACACACACACAACCCCTGGAACTGTACGACACAATATAAACAGTGTGCTAAAGTTAATAACATAATTATAATAATATTGTTTCATGAATTATAACAAATATACCACACTAATGCAAAATCTTAATAGAGAAACCTGCTTGTGAGAGGGAGGTATATATGTATATGAAATGTTGTACTTCCTGCACAATGTTTCTGTAAATCTACAACTACTCTAATTGAAAAAAAACATGAGGAAAAAACTAATGGAATGCAGCAACTCAGGTATCACTCAATCAACAAATATTTGAGTGCCTACCATGGGCAAGGTACCGTACTTGAGAGGAAAGGATCTCTTTAGCCACTGAAATATGTTTACTTTTTAATAAACACACGGGTGGCAGAGCATACTCCTTGGGGAGCCAGTTAAGAAAAAATCCACAATGAAATAAGAGGGGAAAAGTCTATAAAATCAATTCTATTAATGCCAAAGCAATTAAAATTACAAATCTTAACTTACTCCTGGCTGAACTTGTTGATGGCATATTTCAGCAGGCGTTGGAAAACAGGTTTTATGTTTTAGATATTCCAAGAGAGGTGACTTTCAGCCATGTCAGGTGCAATTCCCAAGAGTCCAGTTCCTCATTCCAATCCACTCCATGTTTATGAAAGTGCATTAGCTGAAACAGTAAGAAGGAAAAAAATCCAGTGTAGGAGGTCATCCAATCCTGATAAGTTGACATGTAGAATAAAGTTGACTTATTTATTGCTAAGGTAGTCCTGGTTAAGGGTTACATGTTTGTACAGTTTGAGGAGGGGCAGGCAAAGGAGAATTTAGATAACTAAAGTTAAACACACCTGATGAATTCAGAGCTTACGTTGCTTGAGGTGAGATCAGTTACCTACTTGCAACTGAAATTTCAAACTTCTGCTTAGCAGGGATGTGAGTGGACAATGGTGACTGATAGCTGGAAGTATCAGCAGACATCTTAAATTTTATGTTCAAATGAACGAGCAATGATCCAGGAGAGTAAGTTCAGGTTTTTTTGGCTTCTCATAGTTACCATTTTATTTAAGATTACAGCATCTTTTTCAATGAATGCCTATGTGACTGTGACTTACTACAATGAAACCAGCAACTACACTACAACAGAGAAGTGTGAATGTGGAGTTTATGGATTAGCCTCACCAGTGGTTAATGCTATGGGGATGGTGGGCATTCCTAAGAACAGTAACTACCAAGCTTGTGACTACAACACTGAGTTTACTAATACTAAGAAGCCCTGGATTGCACTAATAGAAAGAGGTAATTGTACGTTTTCAGAAAAAATTCAGGCAGCAGGCAGAAGAAATGCTGATGCTGTTGTGATTTACAATGTTCCAGAGACTGGCAATCAGACAATACAGATGGCAAATTTTGGTAAGTAATAATCAATTCCCTAAGAGGTTAATGTCTTTGTTTATCATAAAATGGTATTTCCATCTAGAATTACCCTAACACCTGGCAATGAGGTTGTAAAATGATTTTACTTGAAATTTTTTACTTTGCACTTCTTGGAATTACTTTACTCTTGCTTTATATCTGAAATTAATGTGTTTTAAGAACAATAACAACTTGTAGTAATGTATTCTTTCAGGGTTTTTTAGTGCTATTAGTTTTCTCACTGTGTATTATATAATCACTTTTCAATAAACTGTCTCTATCTGTAAACATTTAAAGAAAGATAACATTTAAAGTTTATTATTATTTTGTACTTTTCAGTTTCTCATGCAAATATAGTTGTATGTATTCAAATATGCAGTAGCTGAAAAACTGATTCATTATAATGTTTAAATAATAGCATATTGTAAGTGTGCAAAATGCTTACAGAAATAAGACTTCAACTCTGCCATAAGCATGTAAGATTTCAATATATTTGTTAGACTAATACTTAAAAATGTACTATGTCAGAGGTGTTATCCTTTGAAAAGGGTATGGCAGAAATGGATTATGTCATTTATATCAAAAATAAAGATTTCCCTTAAAAATATTTATTTATGACTTCTTAAGGAAATAAAATCATCCAACTCATTAATTTTGTAAGAAGAATTTACTTCTGAGAATTACGAGTTTTATTTAATGTTATTTTGTAAAAATGTGGCTTTCTAAGTAAATTTTTTTTAAATCAGTGAAGAAGTAGACTACTTACCCAAATTTTCTATGTTGTTGATATGTACTTTTGCTCCAGATTTGACAAAAGAAAAAAATAGAAATAATTTCAAAGACAAGAGCTGACAATAAATGAGTATAATATTTGTCTAATTGTTGCTATCACCATGGAATTTGGCCTCTAAGATGATTAATGCAAATGAAATAAAAAGATTCCAGAATTGCTTAGGGGAAAAAATAATATTTGTCTTAATAAATAGTAGAGTGTTTGGATCACTACAGGTTTTACACATAGAAAATGGCATTTTAGTACCAATGTTTGAAAATATAAGCTGCTTGTGCCTCTAGGTACTGAAAAACCAGGTAAGATGGTCATTCAGCAATTCAAAACTATTGTTGATGTACAAAACTCTATTTTCTACCTTTTTAAATACATCCTGGACAGTGCCAGAATTCATGCATTTATCTTTTTTTTTTTCCTTTTCGTACTAAGACCATTTCATAAGCATTCCCTACACATTCCTATATTCTTACGTGGTGACTTTCATTTTCAAAGAAATAAAATATTGCAGGTTTCTGATGAAAATTAGCAATTAAATATGTTCTAAGGAATTTATTTTCTTTATGTTTAATTTAAAGATTCTGAGCACTCTAGGTTTACTTTTCCATGGACGATCACAATCTGCTTGTTCGCGCCCATGCTATTTTTAAAGTATAAACAGTATAGAACTAAATAGTAGCTCTGTTTTCAAATTTGCTTTGCAACCTTTAGTAGGGGCCAATATCTAGGAGAGTGTCTGTACCCAACCACTGAATTTAGAAGATTTATCAAAAGTAACTTAAAGTGAATCTCAACAAAAGGCAGGTGCACAAAAGGCATAATCTGAATATGTGGCTCTGAACAAAGTTCAAAAAGAAGGCAGTTAAAAGTTATCATTCATTATACACCTCCAATATAATCAAGGAGATGTAATCAAAAACAGGTTTTAAAGCTACAACATTACCCTGTTTTTAAAACAAACACACTGAAAAAGATTAAATTAGGCTAACACAATGATAATAATTGCAATAGTTAACACTTGTTGACATTTAATATATGCCAGACACTATTCTAGGAATGTAATTAATTATTTAATGAATAACGATCTTTAATATTGAATCATCTCAACCCTACAGAATTAATATTGTGGATTTAGAGTTTTGCGGTTTAAGACCTGTCAACAAGTATGTCATTGGATTCCTTTCTTTCTTCCTGGAAATTTCCCTTATGTAGAAACTAGTATATGACACAGTTGACAAACATAATGAAGCAAGTGTAGATATATGATCATTAAGGACTGAGTCATTATTTTATAACATAAGTCAACATTTTGTTTGTTTTTGGTATCTTTTTATTAGTGTTTTGTTTTGTTTGGGCATGACGGGTGGGGACAACTTCTCCTCCTCCTCCCCTTCCTCCAAGAGCTAATGGCTTCTCCTTCCCTCGCCTCATCTTTTATCACCTCTAAAAACTACCTTTTCAGAAAACCACACTCTAGCCCCCTCAGGCCCATAGCACTCTTCAACACTTCCCTGGCTCTCACTACCTCTTCATTCCTTCAGTTCCATTTTTTCATGCTTAACCATAGTAGTCATTTCACAAAGCTATGCCTCTTTATTTTTTACTGAAGCCCATGTCCTCCAGCCAAAGATCATAAGAAATACACCTGTGGTTTAAAAAGTTAGGTTTATTACTTATTGCAGTGAGGGAGAACTCATACCATGGGAAAACATGGGGCACCTCAATAGAAGGAGGTTAGAAATGACTTACAGGATTTGAACTTGCTTTAGGTGATTTGGGGGAGTGTTTAAGGAAGTTGACCAGTGACCAACAGTTCAGTTTGCCTGAGATTCAGAAAAAATTCCTGTGCATACTATGATGAGCTGTTCACTCTAGGGCATCCTTTTTCTGGATTTGGATGCTGTCAGGAAGTGGAGGTAATTCTGTGATTGGGTATCTTAATAAATCTTATCTAGAAGGGAAGACTAACCAGACACTAAAGCTTTAATTAAAAAACAACAGCCAAAAAAAAAAAAACAAAAACCAAAAACAGCCATTCATATTAGTCGGAATGGGGGATATTTGGTCATTTTTATGGTTTGAACAATGTTAATATTGTGACTGTGTTCAGATATGGCTATGGAGTGCTCTTGTTTTTCAAGTTACAGAGTAGTCTTGTCTAATGTTGATGCCCTGTGAGATTGTTTATGCTCAACAGGAGAACAGCAAAGCCCAATTTATAATGCCATGTCAGGTCCCAGGTGACAGGGGCTGCTTTTCTTTTTCTCATTGACAACCCACTATGCCTTCTCCCTTACTAGTATGCAAATATTTTCTCTTACGCCATGTTTTTTTTACATATCTGTGCCTCCCAATCTGCCATATAGGCTGCCTTCAAGAGTCCCCAACAAGCCTATGGGATATTTCTGCACCCCATGCTTCCTGTGACTTCTTGATGTGGTAAATAATGTCCTTACTCCTGGGCCGAGTCTATGATAGCCTCTCTACTAGCAGGATTCTTTTTCAGAAAGGGACAACTTTAGCTTGAGAAGAGCTGTGTGCATAGTAACTTCTCTTTAAAAAAAATGCAATTTTATTGAGCTGTATTATATAGTCACATACCACAGAATCATCCAAATTGTTCAATCAGTGCTTCACAGTATCATCATATAGCTATGATTGGTCATCACAATTGATTTTTGAACATTTTCATTATCCAAAAAAATTAAAATAAGAATAAAAGTAAAAATTAAAGTGAAAAAGAATACCCAAAACATCCGATACCCCCTAGTATTTATTTATTTTCTTGTCTTTTTTTTCTCTTATTCATCTGTCCATATACTGAATAAAGGAGTGTCAGTCACAAGATTTTCACAATCACATGGTCATGGCTTAAAAGCTCTACAATCATTCGATCATCTTCAAGAATCAAGGCTACTGGATTATAGTTCAACAGTTTCAGGTATTTCCAAAAATATGGAAGACTTCACGAATTTGCGTGTCATCCTTGTGCAAGGGCCATACTAATCTCTGCATCATTACAACTTTAGTATATGTGCCACCAAAGCAAGCACTAATTATGTAACTTCTTAACAACCCTTTCCAAATGCTGCAGAGATAGACATTTGTGCTGGTTTGAATCTTCTGTGGACTCCAGAAAGGCCACGCTCTTTAATCCTCATCAAATATTGCTGGATGGGAGCTTTTTTATTATTCCCATGGAGATGTGACCTCCCCAATTGTGGGTGGTAACTTTTGATTAGACAGGTTCCATGGAGATGTGTCTCCACCCATTCAAGGTGGAGTTGCTTACTGGAGCCCTTTAAAAGGGAACCTTTTTGGAAAAAGCTTTAGAGCCTACACAGCCAGAGATCTTTGGAGATGAAGAAGAAAAACATTCCAAGGGGAGCTTTCATGAACCAAGAAGCCAGGAGAGAAAGCTAGCAGATACCACCATGTTCGCCATGTGCCTTTCCAGTTGAGGAAGAAACCCTGAACTTCATCGGCCTTTCTTGAGTAAAGGCAACCTCTTGTTGGTGCCTTAATTTGGACGTTTTCATAGTCTTGTCTTAATTTGGACATTTTCATGGCCTTAGAACTGTAAACTTGCAACTTAATAAATTTCCCTTTTTAAAAGCCATTCCATTACTGCTATATCATATTCTGGCAGCTTGCAAACTAGAACACTGTCCAATTATTTTCCAGAAGTTCAAGAAAAGTCAGGAGTCCTGTGCAACCAAGCAGAAAATTCAGAACATTTTAAGTAATTGGTTGCTGTTCTGACAGTTTGTGAAAGTTAAATATGCTATTTATACGTAAATCGCCTTAGGAAATACTTAAATTTGAATGTAGCTTATATCAGCAAAGTAAAAAATTTGGGAGGAATAAAGTTCTTACTTTTTATTATTTTCATTGTGTCCAACGAAATGGATGAAGTATGCACCATTTCAGAATCTCCCAAACTCACAAATTCCAGAACAGTTATGTCCATGGAAAGGTGGGGTTAAGTCAGAACAGCAAATTCACATGATTAAAAAAAAAATGTTTTCTGTTAAAAAAAAATAAAGGAAATAAAAGCATAGTATATAAAGGAAGTGAGATGATAATTAACTCTTCAGTGAGAATTGGATTCAGATATATGCATAAAGAAGAGCTAGAATTCAAGTAAACAAAGCAGTTTCACTACAAATGAATCTCAAATCTGTCTAGTTTTATCCATTTCCAAGACATCATCCTCTCTTAGAACTCTGCCATAACCTCCTAACTGATCTCTCTGCTTCTCTTGTTCCCTTTCAAACCCACTCCCCACATTGAAACCAAAGTGGCATCTTAGAAAAGACAAATCACACTCTGTTTAAAATCTTTCAGTGGCTTCCCAATGCACTTAGGGTAAATTCAAACTCCTTCCCATGTCCTTGCCCGGTCCTGAATCACCTAGCTCCTGCCA
>PVIY010024131.1:0-38453 GCA_004026745.1 Myrmecophaga tridactyla | reverse complement strand
ACTACCTGACTTCAAGATTTATATAAAGTTACAGGAATTAAAACAGTATCATTCTGTAATACATATATATAAATAGATTAGTGGAGCAGATTAGACTATCCAGAAATAGACCCAAGCATTTAAGCTCACTTGATTCTTTACAAAGGTGGCAAAGTAATTCAATGGGGGAAAAATGGTTTTAATCAGTATTTCTGGAACATCTGAATATCTATATAAAAACATAGAAGATCCTTGACCTCTTTTTCTTATTTAAGTGTACTCTATGTATATGAATTACAGAGTAGAGCTGTATATTGAGGATACAGGTCTACTGGGTTTTGCACTTATGCTTTTCATTAGGCTTCTTGATGATCTTCATTTCTTCACACTACTCCTACCCACTCTCTCTTGTTGTTCCTTTCAACCTACAGAACACCCTTTAATAATTCTTGGAGGGCAGGTCTTTTATTGGCAAAATGTCTCAGTTTCTGTGCATCTGTGAATATTTTTAAACTGATAAATATTTAAACATTTTGAAGGATTCTTTTTCAGAAAAAGAATTTGGGGCAGGAAGTTTTTCTCTTTCAGTACCTCAAATACATCATACCACTGCCTTCTCCCCTCCATGGTTTCTGATAAGAAATTGGAACTTTGTCTTATTCAGGATCCCTTGTATATGATGAATTTTGTTACTCTTGCTTCTTCGATTAGTATGTGTCTCAGAGTAGATCTATTAGGATTTATTCTGCTTGTAGTACATTGTGCTGGCTTGAAAGGAAGTATGCCCCCTAAGAAAAGCCATGTTTAAATATAAATCCCATTCCTTAAAGGTAGAATAATCTGTATTCAATACTGTATGTTTGAAACTGTAATGAGATCATCTCACTGAATGATGTGATTTAGTCAAGAGTGGTTGTTAAATTGGATTAGGTGACGACATGTCTCCACATGTTTGGGTGGGTCTTGATTGGTTTATTGGAGTCCTATAAAAGAGGAAATATTTTGGAGAATTAGAGACTCAGAAAGAGTGACACTACAAAGCAGAGAGTCCACCAGCCAGTGACCTTTGGAGATAAGGAAGGAAGATGCCTCCCGGGGAGCTTCATGAAACCAGAAGCCAGGAGAGAAAGTTAGCAGATGACGCCATATTCGCCATGTGCCCTTCCAGCCGAGAGAGAAGCCCTGATTGTGTTCGCCAAGTGCCTTCTCACTTGAGAGAGAAACCCTGAACTTCATCCGCCTTCTTGAACCAAGGTATCTTTCCCTGGATGCCTTTGATTGGTCACTTCTATAGACTTGTTTTAATTGGGACATTTTCTCGGCCTTAGAACTGTAAACTAGCAACTCATTAAATTCCCCTTGTTAAAAGCCGTTCCGTTTCTGGTATATTGCATTCCGCCAGCTAGCAAACTAGAACATACATTGAGCTCCTGGAACATATATATTTATGTTAGTCATAGCAGTTAGGAAGTTTGGGGCCATTATGTCCTCAAATATTCTTTATATCCCTTTTCCCATCTCTTCCCTTTCTGGGACACCAGGATGCATATATTTGTACACTTTGTGCTTTCACTCAAATCCCTGAGACACTACTCAATTTGTTCCATTCTTTTCTCTGTTTGTTCTTTTGACTGTATGATTTCAATTATCCTGTCTTCTAGTTTGCAGATTCTTTCTTCTGCCCATTCAGATCTGCTGTCGTATGCCTCTAGTGTATAGTTAATCTCTACTATTGTGCCTTTCATACCTGTGGTAGATTGTTAAAGCTGTCTGAATGCAATATACCAAAAATGGATCAGCTTTGATAAAGGGGATTTAATAAGTTACAAGCCTACAATTTTAAGGCCTTAAAAATGTTCAGAAAAAAATATCTTGACACTCAAGAAAGGCCAATACCTGTCACATGGTGTGATGGTTAGGTTCTGGTGTCAAATTGGCCATTTGATGATGCCCAGTGGTCTGGTCAGGCAAGCACTGGCCTCACCATTGCTGCAAGG
This sequence comes from Myrmecophaga tridactyla, assembly GCA_004026745.1. Classification (NCBI taxonomy): domain Eukaryota; kingdom Metazoa; phylum Chordata; class Mammalia; order Pilosa; family Myrmecophagidae; genus Myrmecophaga; species Myrmecophaga tridactyla. Next base: position 36,477 of record PVIY010024131.1, on the reverse strand, counting down.
ATATTTCATGGTTGGTTGATAAATGAGAAGACTGGTGTATTAAATCATCAGACAGTTGATTGCAACTGGGTCTGATTACATCTGCAATCAACTAAGGCATGTCTCCCACCAATGAGATAACCCAATCAGTTGAAGACATTTTAAGGAAGAAGAGAGACTTTTTCACATCTTCTTCAGCCAGCGAGCCTCTCCTGTGGAGTTCATCCAGATCCTTCATCGGAGCTGCCAGCTTCACAACCTGCCTACAGATTTTGGACTCTTCCATTTCCATGATTGCATGAGACACCTTCACAAATTTCATATGTACAGATGTTTCCTGTGGGTTCTGTTTCTCTAAAGAACCCTGACTAATACAGCATGGTACTGAGAGTGGTTCTCGAGAAACAGACTCTTAAAAGTGGGTTTTTGGGTTTGATTCCCAGTGCCTGCCCATGCAAAAAAAATGGATTTTTGCAATTGGTTTTCTACTCTTATTAGACTCAAAGGAATTAATGGGTGTGTTTCCAATAATCAAGATACACAATCAGTCTATGGGGTGAGTTGGCAAGGGAGATACTCAAAATATCACATTTGATTCTGCTAACTATATGCTTATATGAATCAAGGGTCTGGATGAGAGTGTTTTTGACACCTTGACAGAGTTCTGTGGAATTAAGAGGTATAATGATGTTGGCTGGTTGTTGTTAGATACACTGGATGCAGTGATGAGGGAAAGGGATAAGTTGAAGGCTACAAGTTTGCAACTTAAGTGCCATTTGAACAATGTAAAAGTTTCCATGTTTTCCCTGAGAACATCTTATTTCCCTGTGGTCACAGACTTCAAACCTCTGAAAACCAGATACAGACCCTCATTGTGCAAGTAGCAGACATACAACATAAACTTAAATCTCAACCTTGTAGGGTGTCTTCTGTTAAATTAAGGGTTTTGATTGTAAAAGAATAGATTCCTGAAACCTGGGATGGGGATATATGTATTGATAATAATGGCAATTCCAGGAGATGGAATCCCTGGAATATGCTGAACCTTTGCTAGATAGACCTAAATGGATTGCCCTGAGGAAACAGCTTCCTGGCCTCTAGTCTGCCCAGAGAAATCTGCTACCCAACCTCCATCTAATAAGATTAACCCTTCAGTGCCTGCTAACTCAATAACCACCTCCTCTGGGGAAACAGCCTTCACTCCTCTATCTGGAGCAACTAATTTTGTTTCATCAGATAAAACTGCAGCAGAAGCCCTGATAATAGGCTTGAAATACACATCTATTTCCTCTCATAACCCATGCCCATCACCCCTCATTTCTTCAAGACCTATAACTAGACTAAAGTCCCAACAGGCCCCAAAAGTGTGACCCATGTGGAGGTACAACATACTCCAAATGAATCTCATGAGTTTTATAACCTATATAGACATAAATCAGGGGAATATGTGTAGGAATGGATAGTAAGTGTGTGGGATAATTGTGGAAAGAATACAAAGTTGGATCAAGCTGAATTTATTGATATGGGCCCACTAAGCAGAGATCCTGCATTCAATATTCAAGCTTGAGGGGTTAGAAAGGGCATTAACAGTTTGTTTGGATGGTTGGCTGAAATATGGATCAAAAGGTGGCCAACATTACATGAGGTCGAAATGCCAGAACTACCCTAGTATAATGTAGATGAGGGAATACAGAGGCATAGAGAGACTGGAATGTTAGAGTGGATTTATCAGGGAGGAAGAGCTCACATACCCCAGGAATGTCCAGAGGACACATCTTTCTTCAGAACCTTAAGAAATGAATTCGTGAGACTAGCTCCATCATCCCTGAAGAGTTCTGTAGGCACCCTTCTCTGTAGGTCACATATTACTGTCGGAGCTGCTGTCATTGAGCTGGAATCCTTAAACACAATGGAGACGATCAAATCCCGAGCTGGCAGAAGCCATGTGGTGACAGTTAATCACCATAGACAAGGTGGGTATGGCCACAATAATGGACAGTAGACTCAAAACAGCAGACAAAATAATCTGACTTGCAGAGACTTGTGATGTTGGCTAGTAGATTGTGGGGTACCCAGAAGTAAAATAGATGGGCAGTCTACTGAGTTCTCATTTGAGCTGTATAAGCAGAAGAACTCTAGATCATATGAACAGAAGTCTAACTTGAATTATGAAAATGGAATCATGGCCCCTTAATCAATTCCCAGACTAGAAACAATGTACAGACTTAGAGCCCCTTGAATGAGGGAAGGGCCAGACACCCTTGGGGAAGGTCTCTTTTATACTGCCCAAAATTTACACTGTTAACCTTCCTCCCAGCCTTTCCCACGGAGACCTATGGCCTTTTACCAGGTTAGCCATGCATTGGGAAAAAGGAAATGATCAGATATTTTGGATTATTAGACACTGGTTCAGAGATGACACTAATTCCAGGAGACCCAAGATATCATTCTGGTCCACCAGTCAGAGTAGGGACTCATGGAGGTGAAGTGATTGATGGAGTTTTAGCTCAGGTCTGTCTCAGAGTAGGTCCAGGGGGTCCCTGGACCCATTCTGTGGTCATTTTCCCAGTTGTAGAAGGCATGATTGGAGTCAACATACGCAGCAACTGGCAGAATCCCCACATTGGTTCTCTAACTCATGGAATGAGGACTATTATGGTCGGAAAGGCCAAATGGAAGCCACTAGAACTGCCCCTATCTAGCAAAATAGTGAATCAGAAGCAATACTGGATTCGTGGAGGGGCTGCAGTAATTACTGCTGCTCGTAAGGACATGAAGGATGCAGGCATGGCAAATCCCATCACATCCCCATTAAAGTCTCCTATTTGGCCTGTTCAGAAAACAGATGGGTCTCAGAGGATGACAATGGCTTATCATAAATACAACCAGGTGGTTACTCCAATTGCAGCTGCTGTTCCAGATGTGCTAGCATTGCTTGAGCAAACCAACACATCGCCTGGTACCTGGTATAGAGCCATTGATGTGGCAAATGCTTCTTTTCAATAGCTGCGGGTAAGGACCACCAGAAACAGTTTGGATTCAGCTGGCAAGGCCAGCAATATACCTTCACTGTCCTGCCATAGGGGTATATCAATTTTCCAGCTCTATATGACAGCCTTGTCTGCAGGGACATTGATCGTTTCTCTCTCCCACAAGACATCACACTGGCCCATTATATCAATCATACCATGTTGACTGGACCTAGTAAGCAAGAAGTAGCAATTATTATAAACTTATTGGTAAGGCATTTGTATGTCAGAGGATGGGAGATAAATCCAATAATAACACAGGTGCCTTCTACCTCAATGAAATTTCTAGGTGTCCAGAGGTGTGTGGTATGTCGAGATATCCCTTCTAAGGAGAAGAGTAAGCTGGTGCATCTGGACCCTCCTATGACCAAAAATGAGGTACAATGCCTCATTGGCTTCTTTGATTTTGAAGACAGCATATTCCTCATTTGGGTTGCCAATCCAGCCCATCTACTGAGTGACCTGAAAAGCTGTTAGTTTTGAATGGGGACTGGAGAAAGAGAAGGATCTGTGACATGTCCAGGATGCTATGCAAGCTGTTCTGCCATTTAGGCCATATGATCCAGCAGATCCAATAGAGCTGGAAGTGTCAGTGGCAAATAGGGATGCTGTCTGGAGCCTTTGGCAGGCCCATATAGGAGAACCACAGTGTAGAACCTCAGGATTTTGGAGCAAAACCTTACCATCCACTGCAAATAACTACTCTTTTTTTTTTTTTTTTTTTGAGAAAAATCTTTTATCCTGCTATTTGAGCCTTAATAGAGACTGAACCCTTAACCATGCGCCACCAAGTTACCATGAGAACTGAGTTACCTATCATGAGCTGAATGTTGGCTGGTCCAATAAGCCATAAAGTTGAGCAGCAGCACTCCATCAGAAAATGGAAATGGTGTATGAGGGATAGGGCTGAGGCAGGTCCTGAAGGCACAAGTAGCTTACATGAGAAAGTGGTCCAAATGTCCATGGTCCCCACTCCTGCCACATTACCTTCTCTTTCCCAGAACAGAGCTGTGGCTCTTGGTGAGTTCCTTATAGTCAGCTAACTGAGGAAGAGAAAACTCGGGCCTGGTTTACAGATGGTTCTGTACGATATCCAGGGGCCACCCAGAAGTGGGCAGCTGCAGCACTACAACCCCATTCTGGGATGCCCTTAAAAGACACTGGTGAGGGGAATCCTCACAGTGGGTGGAACTTCAAGCAGTGCACCTGGTTGTTCATTTTGCTTAGAAGGAGAACTGGCCAAGGGTGCATTTGTATCCTGACTCATGGGCTGTTGTTAAATGGTTTGGCTGGATCCTCAGGGTCTGGAAGGAGCATGATTGGAAAATTGGTAACAAAGAGGTCTGGGGAAGAGGTATGTGGATAGACTTTTCTGAGTGGGCAAAGAATATGAAGATAATTGTGTCCTAGGTGAGTGTTCACCAGAGAGTGACTTCACCAGAGGAAGCTTTTAATAATCAAGTGGATAAGATGACATATCCTGTGGATACAAGTGTTCTAGTTTGCTAGGTGGCAGAATGCAACACACCACAGATAGGTTGGCTCTTAATAAAAGGGGATTTATTTCATTAGTTCTTCAGAGGAAAGGCAGCTAACTTTCAACTGAGTTTCTTTCTTATGTGGGAAGGCACAAGGTGATCTCTGCTGGCCTTCTCTCTAGGCCCCTGTGTTCCTACAACTTTCCCCAGGGTGATTTTTTCTGCATCTCCAAAGACCTGGGTTGAGCTGCGAGTGCTGAGATCAGGTATGCTGAGCTGCTTTAACTCTGCTACATTGAGCTTTCTCATTTAAACACTAGCCAATTAAATCAAACATCATTCATTACAGCAGGCACACCTCTTAACTGACTGCAGATGTAATGAGCAACAGATGAGGTAACCTACCATTGGCTCATGTCCACAGCAACAGAACTAGGTACTTTCACCTGGCCAAGTTGACAACTAAATCTACCACAACAACTCATCCTCTTTCTTTAGCCACTCTTACCATTGCCCAAATCGCTCATGAACAAAGTGGGCATGGTGGTAGGGATGAAAGTTATGCATGGGTTCAGCAACATAGACTTCCACGCATGAAGGCTGACCTGGCTATGGTCACTGCTGAGTTACAGAAACAAGGACTGTGATTGTATGAATATTTCCTCCCCTGTTTTGTTATGAGTATGTTTCCATTTGTACATAAGCAAAGATCTTGTTTTCCTCTTATCATATGACATAGTTGTATTGCTTATGTTCTAGTATTTCACTCATAGGATATGAAGTTTAAGAGTGAATGTTACCTAAGGACCTGCACATTATTCTGGAGAGATATAGTACATTTCCAACTGTACACAGTACAGTTGACTATTGTTAGGTGAAATATATGTCTGTTATTGTGTTCTCTTTGGAAGTTAAGGATGTTTCAAGGTGATGTGTATAGCTGCCAAATCGATAAGGGGTGGAATCTGATGGTTAGATTCTGGTGTCAACTTAGCCAACTGATGATCCCCAAGTTGTCTGATAAGTCAAGCACTGGCCTGACCATTCTGTCAAGGATATTTCATGACTGATTGATAAACCGGAAGGCCGGTGTATTAAATATCAGACAGTTGATTGCATCTGGGAATGATTACATCTGTGATCAACTAAGGGTCATCTTTCACCAAGGATATAATCCAATCAGTTGAAGACTTTTTAAGGGAGAAGAGAGACCTTTTCAGTGCTTCTTCACTCAGTGAGCCTCTCCTGCAGAGTTCATTCACCCTTCATTGAACCTGCCAACTTCACAGTCTGTCCTGTGGATTTTGGACTCTTCCATTCCCATGGTTGCATGACACGCTTTTATAAATCTCATATTTACAGATATATCCTGTTGGTTCTGTTTCTCTAGAGAACCCTGACTAGTACACATGGGAAGGCATGTGGCTGACATCTGCTGGTCCGTGTTCCTAGTTCCATTGCATTTAGCCTCTGAATCCAGTGGCTTTCTTTTTAGGCATCTGTGAGTCCTAACTTAGCAACCCTGGGTAAAAATTCTGGGTTTCATCTCTTAGCTTCGCATCTTGTTGAAAGGCACATGGTGATGTCTGCTGGGCTCTGGTTCCTATCTACCTTCTGTCAGCTCTCTCAGCTCCTGGCATCTCCTGGGGCTTCTGTATTTCCCAACTTTCTCCTAAATGTTTCCTTGTTTCAGCTCTTTTGAGGACTCCAGTAAACTAACGGGCCCACCTTGATTGAGAAGTGTCATATCTCCATCTAACCAAAAGGTCACACCCACAATTGAGTGTGTCACATCTCCATGGAAACAACCTAATCACAAGGCCCCACCTTACAATACTGAATCAGAATTGGAAGAACAAGACTTTTCTGGAGTACATAACAATTTTAAACTAGCACAATCCCCATAATACATTGTTGCTTTTTATACTTTCAAACTCTTCTTTATTTTATGCTCATTATATTCTTAATATCCTTTATCTCTTTATGCATATTTTCCTTCATCTCCTTGAATTAACTTAAGAGATTTGTTTGAACATCTTTGATGAGTTGTTCCAACTTCTGAGTCTCCTCTGAAGTTTTAATTTGTTCCCTTGACTGAGCCACATTTTCCCATTTCTTAGGATGTACTTTGTTTGTTAAAGCTGCTGGGATGCAATATGCCAGATATGGAATGGCCTTTATAAAGGGAATTTATTAAGTTACAAGTTTACAGTTCTAAAGCCATAAAAGTATCCAAACTTATGCATCCAGAGAAAGATATTTTGACTCAAGAAAGGCCAATGTCCATCACATAGAAAGGCACATGGAGATGTCTTCTGTTTCTAGGCATCTGCTCTCCCTGTCAGCACTCCAAGCATCTCCAAATATCTTTGACTCTTTTGGTTCTGAAGTAACTGTTTTCTCCAAAATATCTCCCCTTTTAAAGGATTCCAGTAAACTAATCAAGACCTGCCTTAAATGGGTGGAGTCACATCTCCAGCTAATGAAAGGCCACACCCACAGCTGGGTGTATCACATCTCCATGGAAGAAATTCAATCAAATTCTCTACCCTAACCAATCAGTCCACCCCCATGAGATTGGATTGGGAAAGAAAATGTGGCTTTTCTGGGGCACATAATTTCAAACAAGCACAGGATGGCTTATCATTTTTTGCTGATGTCTAGGCATCTGATTATGATGAGCTGATGAGTTAACTCTGATGGTCCATTTCTCCTTCTTTTGTCTAAAGTTTTATCATGGATTGGCTTTTGTGTTAAGGCTCTTCTTTGATGTTTGGTCTAATTTATTCTAGAGCTTTATAATAGCCTGTGTTTAGCTGATGAAATATCCTCAGTTCTTCTTCATCTGATGCTTGCTTTAGATATAGCATGGAATTTTTAAGATTGCACCTTTTGTGCAATTCTTGCACTGTCAGAAGAGAGCTTCCTTTCCTCTGTTCCTTCTCCAGGAATCGTGATCTGTTCTGTTTGTTTTTGCACAGATTTTTTCCCCAGCTCTTGTGATTTGTTTAAATTTTCTCCCTCATGCAATGCCTTGTTTTCCTTACACTTTTCAATTCTGGTACCCATCCTGTCTTACAGCAGTTCAGTTTAAACTCCCCTCCCTATTCTTCTGTGAGGCTTTCTGCTTCCAGTTTCTTCCCTATTAGAGAAGTCATTTGGGAACCATATGGGATCAATCCAGAAAGGCAGGACACTTCAGAAAGTCCATTTTACCTTTACATGTCCAGTCAACTGAAACTGGATTGAGTGAAGGCACAACAGTTCTTGCCAGCCTTTCTATGATGGTCTCTCTTTTTTATTTATTTAGTGTTTTCCCCCTGGGGACCCTTTGTATTCAACACCCATCAGCAGATTTTGTTCCACCTTGGGTCTCTGCAGTTAGGTCCTTCTGCCTGGATATGCATGGAGTTCTAATTCACTGCTCTAAGTCTAAAATCTCAGTCCATGGTGGGAAGGAGCAGGGCTGTGCTGCCTCTGTATGACTTGCAAGCTGTGTGGGACCAAGTGAGGGAAGATAAAAGGGAACCAACCAGCACATGGGACGGAACTCTCCTACCTGAGTTTTTTCTGTTTATTTGAGTCAACATTTGTGGAGTCTTTCTCCAGTCTCTACCATAATTCTGAGTGCTAAGCAAATGGGATATGTCCTTTTATTCACAAAATCTCTGAGAAGGCCTTTGGAAGCCATGTCTTACATCACCATCCCTGTGGATAACAACAATAACAAAAAAAGGTGATGTATTATCTCCTTTTACTCCAAACATATGCTGTTAAAAATATGAAGGGACAGTAGAGGAAAAGAAAAGAGAGAGAGAGAAATGGGTATTTATGGGTCTGAAATTAGGAAAAACTAATTTGATATAAAAATGAAAAATAGAAAAGGATCAAAAAGAAATCCTACATAAATTTCAATTAAAAAGAGACTAATTAGCTATAAAAAGTGGAGAGCCAGTCATATTATATCAGAAAAAAAATGAATGCTGTAGCATTATTTCAAAAGGAATTAAACGCATAAAAAATAATACAAAATGAAAAACAACATATTCTATATGAAAGACAACAATCATAAAAACTCATAAATTAGGCAAGAGGAGTCACGACATTTTTTAAACAATAAAAGATTTTAATTCCAGACATTAAGACTGAATTGGAAGAAACAGAAGGGCAAATAAAACACATGATGCCTTAGAAAACAACAAGATGAAAAGGAGTCTAAAAATAAAAATGAAAAAGAAATGAAGGAAGTGGATTTACAAGAAATTAACAACTATAGATACTGGGCAAAAATCTAATCCACATAGAGTAGAATCACTGAGGGAAAAAACTAAAGCAAATGGATGGGACAAAGAAAATTTAGTTCAAGAAGGTTTTCCTGGTGTTAAAGAAAGAGAAAGATTTGAGTTGACATATTGAAAAGAAACAACTTGTATACAAGGAATTGCCCCAGAATAAAGATATCAAAATATATTCTTGTAAAATTAGAGGAATTTAGGAAAAGAGTTCCATTAAGCAGTAAGATAATAGAGTTTAAGTACAAAAAAGTGTAGTGCTAAATTTCCTAGTACAGTTTGGAAAGACTTAGTAATATTGACTAACCTAGAAGCAATGACCCTCTCTGGCATCTAATCCAAGGTCTTGAAATACCATTTTCCCATTGGGAGGAAACAAGTTTCTTGGGAAAATCATTGATTTCAAAGCTTAAGAATGAAATGTACAAGATGAACTCAGAACATCTTTTCAAATAAGATGGTAAGGAAGGGATTAGAGCTCTCAGGCCATGTCATAAAGATGTAAGAGACAAACTAAAAGAAAATTCCATAGGCTGAAGATAGGAAAATTTGAGCTTCAAAAATAAAACAACTGCATTGGATTGAAGCATAAAATATGTCAAAATTAGGGGAACCTCATATGATATTAAAGAAAAAATAAATGGTAACCTTTGGAATAAAACAGAAAACAAACTCGCCATTTTGAAAACTAGATAAAGCAGGAAAAGTGTTTTAGAAAAACAATGACTCAGTTGCAGAATTCTTGCCTGCCGTGTCAGAGACCTGGGTTCAATTCCCAGAGCTGGCCCATGCAAAAAGCAAATGAACAAACAAAAATATTACAATACAAGGGATCTTTGTGATGATATAACTTTATACCTTAAAAAGCAATGGTGGTGCATAAATGAACCTACGCATGTGATAAAATTGCATAAGAACTAAATAAATACACATTGAAAATAAGTTTAAGTAAAACAGGGGGACCAATAACTAGAACAAATATACATCACTAGTATAAGGTGTTAATAGTAGGGTGGTATATGTGGAAAAAATAACCTAATGCAAACTATGGACTATAGTTAACAGTAGCATGTAATATTCTTTCATATTGTAATAAAGGTACAAAGGTACCATACCAATGCTATGTGTCAATAGTAGGGGGTATTTGGGGTATGGGATTTTTCTTTTTGGAAAATGAAAATGTTCTCAAATTGATTATGGTGATTAATGTACAACTCTGTGATTATGCTGAAAGCCACTGATTGTACACTTTGGATGTACTGTATGGTATATGAAAAAATGTTTTTTTAAAAAAAATGGGGGAATTGAATAAAATCAGTGGAATGTATCAATTTCAATGACAAGAAAGTCATATTATACTATAATTCTGCAAAAAAAGTGATCACTGGAAGAAACTGTAAAAGGTAAAGGAAAATTTCTATATTATTTCTCAAAATATGCACATGAATCTACAATTATACAGTTATCTCAAAATAAAATGTTAATTTAAAAATCTTCACTGACAATATATTCATGGATAATACATTACTGAGCATATTCTTGAATAGGAAATTTTCTTATGAACATATTCCACTCATAAATGAGAATGCATCAAGAAAGAATTCGTAGATTCTACCATCTCATTTCCCTTACCCTCCTGCCACTCTACCAGGTCAGTCCACAGGTGCAACAACAGGGTAACAAATTTAGCATTCCTTACAAATTTAACATTTCTTTACTTAAACTATACAGTTTCTTTAGGTAAAGTATTTTAACTTATTTTAAATATTTTGAAGCTGGGTGGTTGTGCCGAATGACATATATATATATATATATTTTTTTTTTGGTATGCTCTATGGTGGGGTCACTTTCATTCTTTTTCCAAGTAAGTATACTGTTATTGCAGCATCATTTGTTGAATTTTTGTTTGTTTTTTGCTTGTTTGGGAAAGTGCATGGGCCAGGAATCGAACCCAGGTCTCTCGTATAGCAGACGAAAATTCTGCCACTGAACTTCCCTTGAATCCCCTCTAATGACATATAAATATTGATGACAAGCAGCCATGATGGTGGAAACGGATGATGAGGTTGACGATGATGACTGAGGTGGTTGGAGGTGAAACATACCAAAACTGACATTAGGCCCTGAGCTTCCCAAGTTGCAAAATAAGTCCCTCAATAAAAGAAAATTAACACCCTTGGGAGGCAAAGCATGACTCACAGCAGAGGTATAAGCAAAGACTCCTAATTGCTTGTTGAGTGAGGACCCAGTCCCTGGAGTGACCAAAAAAGAGGTTCTGCTCCTATATAGATAAACAGACTCCAAGGCTTTCAATCTTGGTGGATGGTTTTCCATGGCTCTGATGAACTCCCTGAGGAAATAACAGGACCAGATATATGTATGGTTCTCCTATTTCCTGATATTTATTTCCTGACTGTTGGAACCAAGGCATTCCCTCAGATTGCCTATAGACTGTGCTCTATTTTTCCTCACCACAGGTCAGTCATTGCAGATTTAGAGCAACAGTATGAGAAAAATCTCTACTCCATGAACTTCTGTTGATAAAACAGGCTATTTACAACCATATGATTCCCTTATCTCTAGGTGCTTTTTCTCTGTGTAATGTGTTCTCAGCAGCAGTAATCTTGAATCTCTGATGGCCTGGTAAAACCAGAGGTAACAATTGTAGTAACTGATAAAAATATGTGGATGATTTTAGAGGATTGTATGAGTAAAAATATTGATTAATGCTCTATCTCTCAGGGTTCTCCAGGGAAACAGAACCAAAAGGATGTGCATGTACAGAGAGAGATTTATTATAAGGCTTGCATTAATGCAATTGTGAAGGCTGGCAAGTTCAAATTAAGTGGGGCAGACTGGAGGCTAGAAATTCTGTTAAGAGTGATGTTGATGGGTTCAGCCTGAATTCCTTAGGGTGGAAACTCAGGAAGGAGTGGAGGACATAGTCTTGAGGCAGAATTCCTTCTGACCCCTGAGATTCCCACAGTTTTCACACTTAGCATCTTTAACTGACTTGATGAGGACACCCACATTATTGAGAGTAATCTCCTTAAGGTTGGCTGATGCTAATGCCACCTATGAAATCCCCACTCAAAAACGAGATCATGGTTGACAAAAAATTCCACACTATAACCTAGCAAAACAGACATACAAAATTAGTCATCACAAATGCAGTCTAGAATTTTCCTATGCAATGGTGTTCACTCTTTAGCAAACCAGCATAGTTTAGTGGAGACCAAACAGACTTCTGGTCTGATTCCTGGGTTCTAGGTCAATTTCTTTTCTCATACTACCTACATGACCTTGAGTAATTTATTTAACTTCTAAAACATCAAATTCCTAGAGAATGAAAAAATATATAACAGCACTCCTCTTTTATCATATACTATATTCAAATTAAGACATCAGGTATAAAACACATTCAACAACACTGCCTTAGAGACATGGTGTGCAAATCATACAGCTAAAAACTGGAGGCAAGAGAAGAAATTCAGTAACAAGAGAGAACAGAGGTAACTTTCAGTTCCAAGTTGCCAATACATAATAGACCTCAGGCAGGTCAGTTAATGGTCAACACTTCAGTTTTCTCAATATGAAAATGGGAATAAAAGTCCTATTCTAAATACTTTTCTACCCATACTCAAGAACTTCAGGAGGAGTTAATGAGATTGACTGTTAGAAAAAATGTGTAAGCTATAAAGCATTAAACAAAGGTTAGCAATTATATGATGCAATTAAAATAGTAAGATTCAACTTTATTAGTTTAAGAAACACATCTCAGAGACAGAGACGTCTATAGGTATCGTATGACAGAAATGATGATACATGCTTTCTAGAGAACATGTCTGTAATTTCAGTACTATGCCACTAGAGAGACAACTGCCGAGGTTTTGATGCTTGTTCTGAATATAATAATATCAATAATTATAATAATATTAAACAGTTATTGAGCACTGACCATGAACAATAAATGCACTGGCTACAACCACAGACCAATTAACTCAGAATTTCTGTGGGGAGAACCAAATCATCAATTCTTTTGAAGCTTCATGTGATTCTAATATGCAGCCAATGTAGAGAACCATTGTTTTAGGGATTCAGTGCCAGTGAAAATCTAAGAAAAAAATCTTCACACCTCAAACAACTCATATTTTTATAGGCATTGACTATTTGGAGATATTTCTATATATGCAATATCTTGTTAATTTTACAACCACCTTGGGAATTTATTTTATTAATTTCTTCATTCAGATACACAGACAGACTTGTCACAAATGAAACAGCTGTAACTACCTTGTTATCCTGACACTACAAGGATTTGAGATAAGTATTCACAGGTTGATGCTGAGTGCATTTGTGAGATTACATAGATGGCACAGAAATTTCCATTCTAAGTCATAACACATCTCCAACCTCAAAGTATAAAATATCATACTTGTTGGTTCTAGGATAGAGGTTCTGAAATTTAGCACGCATCAGCATCACTTTTGTTTGTTGAAGCAAAAGTGCTGAAAGAAAGGCTGCCTCGTGAGAATGAGATCAGGGGGACAGGAAGAGCAGAGAGATGACAGCCTGTATGAGTTTATTTGAGTCCTTGATCCAGGTGCTCCCGAGCTGGTACATCCCATACTCCCCAGGGATGAAAGTATGTAAAGTCCCCTTTTCATCAGAGTGTTGGATTCCACCCACAGAGTTTTTCATTTAGTAGACCTGGATGAGGTCTAAGAGTTTCAATTTCTACAAGCTACATGGGAACCAATGATGCTGGTCCAGGAATTACACTTTAAGAACCATTGCTCTAGGATATTTGAAAACATGAACATGGTAAAAGATCCAAATCTTGACATTTTCCTCTCATGTTCATGATCTTTGAACATTCAGGGACAGGCTTACATCCAGAAAACAGCTGAAGGGAAGGGAAGCAGCATCAGAAAAGAGACCAGGATCCCTCAGCTGGAGTCAAATGCTCAAAAGGAACCTCAAAAGCAGTCCAGGGTCTGCCTTTCATGGGTTTTCTCTCCCATCCTCAGGCTCCAACTCCGAGGAGAATGGCTGCAGAAAATCACTCCACAGTGACAGAGTTCATTCTCGGGGGACTAACAAATCGCCCAGGACTCCAGCTCCCCCTCTTCCTCCTCTTCCTCGGGATCTACACAGTCACCATGGTGGGGAACCTGGGCATGATCACGCTAATCCGCATGAATCCTCAGCTTCACACCCCCATGTACTTCTTCCTCAGCAATTTGTCCCTTGTGGACATGTGCTACTCCTCTGTCATTACCCCTAAGATGCTGGTGAACTTTGTGTCAGAGAAGAACATCATCTCTTATGCAGGGTGCATGTCACAGCTCTACTTCTTCCTTGTTTTTGTCATTGCTGAGTGTTACATGCTGACGGTGATGGCCTACGACCGCTATGTTGCCATCTGCAATCCTTTGCTTTATAACATCGTCATGTCCCATCAAGTCTGCTCCCTGCTGGTGTCTGTGGTCTATATCTTGGGATTCTTTGGCTCAACAATAGAAACTGTCCTCATGCTAAAGTTGTCCTATTGTAAGGTCCTCATCAGTCATTACTTCTGTGACATCCTCCCTCTCATGAAGCTCTCCTGCACTAGCACTTATAAAGCCCAGATGGTACTTTTCTTTTTGGCTGGATTTGACATTATAGTCACCAGTTTAACAATCCTTGTTTCCTATGCCCTCATCCTTTCCAGCATCCTCCACATCAGCACCACGGAGGGCAGGTCCAAAGCCTTCGGTACCTGCAGCTCCCACCTGGCAGCTGTGGGAATGTTCTATGGCTCTTCTGCGTTCACGTACTTGAAGCCCTCCACGGCCAGTTCCCTGGCCCAGGAGAACGTGGCCTCTGTGTTCTACACCACAGTGATCCCCATGCTGAACCCCCTGATCTACAGTCTGAGGAACAAGGAGGTCAAGGCTGCTCTGCAGAGAATACTGTGCATAAAATAACTTTGATGCAAGATTCTTATTCTTTCCAATTTAAATGTATGCTATTGTGAATTCCAGAGAGAGGCCCTCTGAATTTTGGCTCTTCCAGCTCTACATGGTTCCCTCTTTCCTCCTTCCCTCTCTGTTCTCTTTTGCTGACTCTTTGAAATCCACTGACTTCAAGTTCATGCTTTCTCTCAATTAGGGTCTGTTTTCTGTCTCCTGAGTCCTTTGGTAAACACTATCTTAATTGGAATTCTGATACGAACTTGAACCTTTCAGCACTGAGTTTGGGAATCATTCTTGTTTTATTTACTTCTATAGATATAGTATTAGTAGAGCCTATTCTTACTTTTGTTTTTGGAAATACACAAGAGAGGTGAATTGCGAGGTCACCAAGAAATTGCTGCTTAATCTGAGCCAGGCACTCTTCTTAGTGCTTCATATGCATTATGGCAATTATACCTTACTACTACAGGTACCCTTTATCCCCATTTCACAGATATTTTACTCAGGGTTGTAGGGCTGAGAACAAACAACACTGGCATTCAAACCCTAGTCTAGATAGTCCACACTCTTAGTTATCACATTATTCTCTTCACTTAGACTGCCTCTAGACAGTCTATTGCTGCTGCCCTTTTTATATCTTTCTACTTTTAAACAGTTCCTGTAATTTCCTCAAATCACTTCTTTTTATCATATACCAACCATTCTTCCTATATAGGCAACTCCTTCCAGATGATTAAGGAAAGATTACACAATGGTGATCATCCTGCCACCATTTGCCTGGAACTTTCCAAGTTTTAGCACTGAAAGCCCAGTATCTCCTGAAACTCCTGAGCTCCAGACAACAAAAGACATTCACCCTGGATTACACTTATTGGAAATGCATGGCCAACCTTACTCAGAAAATAAAATTTCCATGGGATGTAATTTCTTCCCCCTGTGCTTATTATATCCAGGATACATGCTATAGAATCAGCAGCCAGTGTTGTACCATTTATTGCTCTTTTTGGTACAATACTTTATCAGTCAGTGTGTCACTACAAGAAATAGAAATAATTCTAGGTTTCTAAAGTAGAAAGGGATTTAATACAGAGAATTACATGCTTACAAGTTTGGGAATGGATGGAGGAGGACTTTGGGAGTCCAAAGCAACCCCACAATAGACATCACCTAGAAGTCTGATAGCTCCTGCTGTTGCTATCACCATGAAAATATGCATCTGATCCCAGTAAACTGGCAAATGAACAACAGCATTGTAGGAAGACATTTGAAAACAGATTTTACTAAATGATTATCACCAGAGAACTTGTTCAAAATGAAAGGTTTCAGGTTCACCCAGATCTACTGAATAATTGGGCTGAGCTCAATAGCTGTTTTAAGAAGCATCAGGTGATTCTGATATACACTCACACCTACTAAATCTCACACTACTGTATTTAATTAGTGGAAAACCAAAACATCAGAATGTCTGATGCACTCACACCCGAGAATTGTAAACTTTAGCTTTTTGAGCTACTACCTAGAAAGAGAATGGAACTGAAACTGAGAGAGCCACCCCAATGTAGCAACTTGACCATTTCCTCCTGATCTTTCTCCAGCAAGAGCAAAGATCTCTACCACTAAAGATCGCCTCTATTTTAGGTGCTTTAATCTTGTATAGATTATTGTAATGCCTGGAAACTTCCTAGAGTATATTAAGTAGTTAATCAAAAAGTATTGGCAAAGTCCCTTGAGAGAGGGGAGAAATAATATGGAACTATTGAAACTTACCATCAGGGAATACCCTGATACTGTGTCAAATTTTAGGGACACCCAAATCAATAGGCCATGCCCTCGATCATGAGGCTTACTCTTGCTTAAGTAGGTAACAGAGAAGCTTAGACTAGCTGTAGACATGCCTAAGAGTTACTTGCAGAGGACTCTTGTGTTGCTCAGATGTGGCCTCACTCTCTATAAGCCCAACTCTGCAAGTGAAATCATTGTCTTCCCCTCTACATGGGACAAAACATCCAGGGGTGAAAGTTTCCATGGCAACATGGGAGATGACTCCTGGGGATGAATCCAGACCTGGCACTGTGGGATCAACAATTCCATCTGACCAAAAGTGGTGAAAGGAGTGTAATTAATAAAGTATCAGTGACAGAGAGAGTTCAAATAGAGTTGAAAGGTTACTCTTGGGGTTGCCTTTATGCAAGCTTCAGTTAGATCTTGCTACCTATCATAACTTGCCAAACCCCAACCAGGACCATCCCAGCCAATCCTAAAGAACACCTAGGGCAATCTATAAGATTCCACAAGTGTTCCATGCACTAGAATAACTTTCCAGAAACCTCAACATCCGGATGGTTCCCTGAACCAGATATGTCCTGAAACCTAGCCCAGCCTCTCCAAAACATCAGATATTTCCATCTCCCTAACCCATATTAGTGACAGACCCTTCCAATATCAAAAATTTAGAATTGCCATAGCCCAAACAACCCTAAAGAAAGGTATGAAAAGATAAAAGGTGATGGTGGAGTTATACAGTGAAGATAGGCTTTAACAAAAGAATATGAATGCTGAATCATTAAATTGGTATCTTTTAGTCTCCAGTATGTTAGAACAGCTAGAAGTAAAAACCTAAAATTGTGAAATTGTAATCCACGTCAAAGTCTAAAATATGTTCTACAACTAATTGTGGTGCTGTGCTTTGAAATTTATAGCGTTTATGTATATATGTTATGTTTCACAAAAACAGAAGAAAAAAGTCGATTGTGATGATAAAAAAATATTTAATCCCTCTAGCCTCCTATAGTCTGGAGCAGCTAGAAGGAAAAATAGGAGAGGATCATATGGTAGCCCATGACAAACTCTGGGATCTGTCCTATAACCACTTGTTGAAGAGTGCTTTGAAAACTATTACTTTTTTATTTCTTTGCTTTCTATATATATTATACAATAAAAAAATTAAAATAAAAAAGATTATCTCTATCCTAAAGAAAATGTAAGAAGTCATCTTTGTAATGTGAAGATAAGAAACCATAGAACAACAAAAAAACAAATTGGTGAGTTTGATTACAACATATATTGGGGTTTTTGTTTAGCACAGGCCAGCAACAATAAAATAAATAGAAATATAATAAAATTGGAGAAGATATCTAACTAGCACATGTAATGAACACCTGAAAAATTTACAAGGAAATGACATCATCATCAATAGGGGTAAAATGGGCATAATTTTCAAACAATTTGCAGAAGAGAAAACTTGAAGTATCCCTCACCATGTGAAGGGATGCTCACTTATTACTAGCCACAGAAGTGCAAATTAAGGTAAAAATGAGATATATCTTTATATCTATAAAGCTGAAAAACTATTAAAATTGATGGTGGTAAGTGTTGGAGAGGACGTGGTGAATGAAGAGCCCTGATACATGGAGACGGTTCTGGAGAACAATAAAATATTACTTATGAAAAATAACTAAATGCATCTGTAAGACCTAGCAATTCTTGTCCTGGTTATATATCCAAAAATAATTCTCTCCCAGGCCCACACAAGGACATGTACAAAGATGTTCATTGTACCATTATTAGTAATGATGGGAAATTAGAGGCAATGTGGGTATCTGCCCCTAGAAAAGTACATACCTGAATCGTGGTAGAGACTGAAGCAGTGAGAAGCAAAGAATTAGCTAAAAGTAACACAGATGGGTATTGCCAGCACAGTAATGGGAGAGAAAGGATGAAATATAAAGCACAATATTATTTATGTACATTAAAAATACAAGGACACAAACCAACAAAAACACATTTAGAAAAAAGCAACATAAAATAAACATTTAAGCAGGTTAGAATCGTTGTCTGGAAGGATAAAATGGATGAAAGTGGGGAGTAGAAGAAAAAGAAACAGAAATAAAATTCTTTTTCCTAGATCTACCTCCATATCTATACCCCCAAAAAGCTTTCAACAAGAGCTAGAGACTGAACTGTTGAACAGAGTAATAAGCAGGCCAACCCTTAATATTTGTGGGACTTAAAAGGCTAGAAATGAAGCTGAAGGTATCAATAGCTAAATATTTTAAATGGATAAAGTTAGTTAAATGCTAATTAAATATTTTCTTTCCTCCTACATTTACCAATAAACCATCATAACAAGCTAGAAGGACAGGTACAACTTTAGAAATCTCAAAATTCTGAAAGTTCTGTGTAAGAATGTGGTACTCTTAGAAAAAGCTTACTGGCTTCTGGCCCCCTGCTTACACCTTCAATTGCCCCCTCCAACTTCCCAACCCTAGATCTTCCTCATTCCAGGAGGGGCCTCTCATGTATGCATATACCAGTTTGAAACTGCTATGTACTCCGGGAAAAGCCATGTTCTTCTAATCCAATCTTGTGGTGGCAGACATATTGTTGGGTGGGACTTTTGATTAGGTTGCTTCCATGGAGATGTGTCCCTGCCCGTTCAAGTAAGTCATAATCCTTTCATGGAGTCCTTTATGAGAGAGAATGCAGGGCCAAGACAGAGAGCAGAGAGATGGAACCAAGTGACAGACGTCTGGAGGTGCAGAAGGCACTGAGAGCCCTTTGAACACAGAAGCCAGGAAAGAAGTATGACAGACAGTGCCATGTGCCTTCCCATGTGACAGAGAAACCCTAGACGTGATCAGCTGTTCTTGAGAGAAGGTATCCTCTTGCTGGTGCTTTAATGGCCTTAGAATTGTAACTTGTAACTGAATAAATCCCCTTTATAAAAGCCAATCCATTACTGATACATTGTATTCTGAAAGCTTTAGCAAACTGAAACACACACAGGAAAACCTTCATCTCCAAGTGCCATCCACACCCCTTGCACATAGCTGCCCCCTAGACATTTTGAGTCTAGGGATGAACAACCAGAAATGTGGCCTGCCCTTGGTATGATGAGTCAGGAAGAGCCTAGAAATAGGCACAGAATATTTAGATAGGGAATTTGTTGCTACCAGCACTGAAGTCAAATTCTAGAAAGTGGGGCAGGAGCTCTGGCTTGGCTCATCTTCATGGTCCCATGTATTATTCACCCATGTGGAGAGGCACAGCCAAAGAAAGGTCATATCAGGGCAGAGAATAAGGGCACCATTCACCCAGGTCGACAGGTACAACAGAGGTGACCTCTACTGAAGTGTTTGTCCCTAGCTGACTTTCCCACGGTTTACAGAAGATGCAATGTTTCTCTCTTACATCACAATTTATAAAATACTTTAACAGTCATTATCAATCAATCTTCACAACCTTGTAAGATTATATTACAGAGAAGGAAACTGAAACTGAGCTATTCAGTCATGTAACAAAAAATTGGCAACATCATCCCTTGACTCGTGATTGAAAATTGCGATGTTCATACTCTCTCCACTTCTGTACTTTGCCATGCATTCCATAGCTTCTCAGGAGGCCTAATATACTTAAAACAGCTTGGAAAAAAAGAGCAGGATGGAGACAAGGGAGGACATACTTTAGCATTAAATTCACAGCAGTTTTCGAAAAGGAACCATAATCCAAAGCTTTCATTGAGATA
Source organism: Myrmecophaga tridactyla (assembly GCA_004026745.1). NCBI lineage: Eukaryota > Metazoa > Chordata > Mammalia > Pilosa > Myrmecophagidae > Myrmecophaga > Myrmecophaga tridactyla. The sequence continues at coordinate 16,215 of PVIY010024131.1, read as the reverse complement.
AAGAATAAAATGCAGGTGTAACAATTTCAGGCATACTAAAATTCAGGTTGTGGGGTCTCCATTCTGATCCCGAATTACAAAATGATAGCCTTCAACATGTTTAAGAAGATTCCATTCAAACTCCACCACAATGACATGGATGGAGTACATGACCCCACAATATATCCCTTCCCTATCACCTTGCCAAAAATAACACAGGTAATCGTAAGGCTCTAGGGACAGTCCCAATGTCAACAGTGTGGCACCAGGTCCAATAATAAAGTTGAACACCCTTCCAGAAAATATCTGTAAATGCTGAACTTCCCTCTACTTACTATGGGCCTGGACAGTTATTCACTGAATCATCTGCTCTTAGCATAAAAAAATTACTGAGTCAGCTGCCTGAAGCTGTCATGTGCTCACTCTGCCTATACTGAATCCCTTCCTGTTCTCTCTTCTCCTCCATGCTCAACAGGCATCTTGCTGCTAGCAACCTTCTCTCAGAAGCCCTACTGCCTGACCAGATAGCCAAGTTCACATCTGTGGGTTCCCCGCTTTCACTAATATCGCTGGCCCAAAAGATCTCCTCTAGTGTGTTGCTGCCCTTTCCAGGGAAAGTGGAGGTTCTCAACTACTTTATTCCACTCTTTACAGGATTTAGAGAAGGACAGTTCCAAGGGATATATAATGATGTAGTTTTATTAGTTTAGACTGGGCTGGATTACCCAGCTTTCCAATTAAGTACGTGCTTATGCACCAACAAATTAGAGACCAAAAATGCTTTGGATAATGTCATGATCAGGTTCATGTGCCAACTTGGCCAGGTGGTTTGTCTGGTTGGGCAAGTACTGACCTGTCTACTACTATGAGGACTGTTCTAGTTTGCTAACTGCTGGAATGCAATATACCAGAAACAGAACAGCTTTTGAAAAGGGGAATTTAATAAGTTGCTAGTTCATAGTTCTAAGGCTGAGAAAATGTCCCAGTTAAAATAAGTCTATAGAAATGTCCAATCAAAGGCATCCATCAAGGGAAAGATACCTTGGTTCAAGAAGGCCAATGAAGTTCAGGGTTCTTCTCTCAACTGAGAAGGAACATGGCGAACACAATCAGGACTTCTCTATCAGTTGGAAGGGCACATGGCGAACAGGTCATCATCTGCTAGCTTTTGCTCCTGGCTTCTGGTTTCATGAAGCCCCATGGAAGATATTTTCCCTCTTCATCTCCAAAGATTGCTGGCTCATGGACTCTCTGCTTCGTGGTGCTGCAGCATTCTCTGCTCTCTGTGAATCACTCTCATTCTCTAAAATGGTCCCTCTTTTATAGGTCTCCAGAAACTAATTAAGACCCAGCCAAATGGGTGGAGACACATTTCCCCCAATCCAGCTCAATAACCACTCTTGATTGGGTGACATCACCAGGGAGATGACCGAATTACAGATTCAAACATACAGTATCGAATAGCGATTATTCTGCCTTTATGAAATGGGATTTAGATTGAAACATGACTTTTCTAGGGGACATACATTCTTTCAAACCAGCACAAGGACATCTCACAGAATTAAATCATGATCGTGGTTGGCTGCATCCACAGATGATTGCATTTGTAATCAGCCAAGCAGAGTGTCTTCTGCAATGAGTGATGTTTAATCTAATCATTGGAAGGCTTTTAAGGAGGATTCAGAGGAGACAGTCGTTCTTCCTGCTTTGGCCAGCAAGTCTCCCCTGTGGAGTTCATCCAGACCCTTCACTGGAGTCATCAGCATCATAGCCTGCTCTATGGATTTGGGACTATATATTCCCATGGTTACATGAGTCACTTTTGTAAATTTTACATCTGCAGATATTTCCTGCTGATTCTGTTTCTCTAGAGAACCCTAGCTAATATAGCTTGGTACTGAGAGTGAGGTGGTTCTTAAGAAACAGAATCATAAAAATGATGTGTTTTTATTATTGGTTTTCTACTATGATGGGACTCAAAGGCATGAAGGACACTGATTCCCATAATCAGAATGATACTGCCAATCTGTGGAGGGCCAGGAGCAATCAATCAGGTCCAAGCAGGAGAAATCCATCAGGCCCAAGCAGGGAAAGTCCCCACAACATTGGGGCGGAATGTCCCCAAGAGTTAAACAATAACCAATGTTAAGAAACTGAGAGAACGGGATGCGTTTTGGCAACAGCTAACGTCATTTTTCTGCTTCTATGATGCACTTGCTTGCTACCAACTGCAAAACCACAACATAATTTTAGCCTTTATAAGCACACCTTGAAAACCTCTAAGTGCTGCTGTCTAAATCTTCCTTCTTGGAAGTTTCTGGGGCAGTCACTGGCCGGCTAATAAAGACTCCAAATTGGCTTGCAGTTTTGAATTATGTGGTCTCTCTTTCGGTGTGCCCCACAACAAATCCACGGGGTGAGGTGGCAAAAGTGATAGTCAAAATATCACCATTGGGTTCTTCTAACACTTCACTTGAACGAAGCCAGACTCTGAAGGATAATGTTTTTGACACCTTTATGGAGTTTTGCAGAAATAGGAGGTATAGAGATATTGGCTGGTTGTTGTTAAATACACCATATACATTAATGAGTGAAAGGAAGGGCTTAAGGCTTCAAATGAGAAGCTTATGTGCTGTCTGACAGATGTAAATGTTTCTATGAGTGTTCTACAGGAAAGTCTTATTTCCTGTAGCTGTAGACTTGAGATCTCTGAAAATGACTCAGAATCTTACTGTTAGAGTAGCAACTTTACAACATAAACTGAAATCCCAATCTTGCATGGTGTCTGCCATTAAAGTGAGGGCATTGATTGGAAAGGAGTGGGACCCTGAAGAATGGGATGGTGACACATGGATTGATAATGTTGCTGGAGAGGTTGAAACCCTAGGTCATGCTAAGTCTTCTCTAGATAACCCTGTAATAGTCTGCCCTGAGGACATAGCTTCCCTACCTCCAGCCTGCCCTGAGGAGTTCACCACCCAACCTCCACCTGAAGGGATTAGCCCTAGAGTGATTAATCATGTTTCTCCAGATTAAACTGCAAATGAATGCCATGAAGCAAATGGCTTAGAAGATATTTCTAATTCTTTTCAGGATCCCCCACGCCACGCCCACATTTCTTCCAGATCTATAACTAGACTAAAGTCCCAACAGATCCCTAAAGGTGAGATACAAAGTATCACACATGAGGAGGTACATTATACTGCAAAAGAACTGTGTGAGCCTTCCAATTTATATAGACAGAAATCAGGGGAATATGTGTGGCAATGGATTTTAAGGGTGTGGGATAATGGTGGGAGGAACATAAAGCTGGATCAGGCTGAATTTATTGATATGGGTCTATGTGCTGGTTTGAAATGATGTATGCACCCTAGAAAAGCCATGTTTTAATCCTAATCCCATTGTGTAAAGGCAGCCATTTCTTCTAATCCCTATTCAGCATTGTATGTTTGAAATTGTAATTAGATCATCTCCCTGGAGATGTGATTTAATCAAGGGTGGTTGTTAAACTGGAGTAGGTGGAGGTATGTCTCCACCCATTTGGGTGGTCTTGATTAGTTTCTAAAGTCCTATAAAAGAGTAAACATTTTGGAGAATGGGGGATCCAGAGAGAGCAGAGCATAGCAACATAGCCACAAGATGCAGAGTCCACCAGCCAGCAACCTTTGAAGATGAAGAAGGAAAATGCCTCCTGGGGAGCTCCACGAAACAGGAAGCCAGGAGAGAAAGCAAGCAGATGACGCTGTGTTCGCCATATACCTTCTCACTTGAGAGAGAAAGTGTGAACTTCAGCTTTCTTGAACCAAGGTATCTTTCCGTGGTTGCCTTTGATTGGACATTTCTATAGACTTGTTGTAATTGGGACATTTTCTCAGCCTTAGAACTGTAAACTAGTAACTCATTAAATTCCTCTTTTTAAAAACCATTCCATTTCTGGTATATTGCATTCCAGCAGCTAGCAAACCAGAACAGCCTACTAAGCAGAGATTCAATGTTATAGCCCAAGGGGTTAGAAAAGGCATTAACAGTTTGTTTGGATGGTTGACTGAAATATGAATCAAAAGGTGGCCAACATTACCTGAGGTTGAAAGGTCAGAACTGCCCTGGTATAATGTAGATGAGGGGACCCAGGAGCTTAGAGAGATTGGAATGTTAGAGTTGATTTATCATGCAAAGCCTGCTTTTATACCCCAGGAATGTCTGGAGGATGCACCTTTTACCAGAACTGTAAGAAATAAATTTGTGAGACTAGCGCCATCATCACTGAAGAGCTCTGTAGTTGCACTGCTCTGTAGGTCAGATATTACTGTAGGAACTGCTGTCACTGAGCTGGAATCCTTAAACATAATGGGGATGACTGGATCACAAGTGGGCAGAAGCCAGGTGGCAGCACTCAATCACCAAAGACAAGGCAGATGTGGCTATCAAAATAGACAGCAAATTCAAAGCAGGAGTCAAAATAATCTGACTCACAGAGACTTGTGGCATTAGCTAGTAAGTCATCCTACAAATACAATAGACGGGCAGTCTACTAAATTCTGGTTTGAGCTGTATAAAAAAAAGAGCTCTAGATCAAGTGAACAGAAGTCTAAATTGAATTACAAAAACAGAGATTCCAGGTACCTTAATCAATTTCCAGACTTGAGACAGTTTACAGACCCAGAGCCCCTTGAACAAAGGGAAGGCCAAGTCTCTTTGGGGGAGAACCCTGTTATGCTGCCACATATTTATACTGTTAATCTTTCTCCAAGCCTTCCCCAAGGAAACTGACAGCCTTTTACCAGGGTAACTGTGCATCCGGGAAAAGGAAATGATAAGATATTTCAGGGATTATTAGACACTCGTTCAGAAGTGACATTAATTCCTGGGGACCCAAGACATCACTCTGGTCCACCAGTCAGAGTGGGGGCTTATGGAGGTCAGGTGATCACTGGAGTTTTAGCTCAGGTCCATCTCACAGTGTGTCCAGTGGGTGCCTGGACCCATTCTGTAGTTATTTTCCCAGTTCCAGAATGCATAATTGGTACCAATATACTGAGCAACTGACAGAATCCCCACATTAGCTCTCTAACTCATGGACTGAGAACTATTATAGTGGGAAAGCCACTATGGAAGCCACTACAACTGTCCCTACTGAGCAAAATAAAAATCAGAAGCAATACCATATTCCTGGAGGGATTGCAGAGATTACTTTCACTCTTAAGGACTTGAAGGATGCAGGGGTGGTGATTCCCAACACATCCACATTCAAATCTCCTATTTGGCCTGTGCAGAAAACAGATGGGTCTTGGAGGAGGACAGTGGATTATCATAAGCTCAACCTAGGTGGTAACTCCAATTTCAGCTGCTCTTCCAGATGTGGTATCATTGCTTGAGCAAATCAATGCATCCCCTGGTTCCTGGTATGCAGCTATTTTTCTGGCAAATGCTTTTTTCTCAATAGCTGTTAGTAAGGACCACTGGAAACAATTTGCTTTCAGCTGGCAAGGTCAGCAATATACTTTCACTGTCTTACTTCAGGGGTATATTAACTCTCCAGCCCAATATCATAATCTTGTCTGCAGGGATCTTTATCATTTCTCCCTCCCACAAGACATCATTCTGGTCCATTATATTTATGATATCATGCTGATTGGACCTAGTGAGCAGGAAGTAGCAGCTACTCTAGACTTATTGGTAAGACATTTGTGTGTCAGAGGAAGAGAGATAAATCCAAAAAAAATACTAGGGGACTTCCACCTCAGTGAAATCTCTAGGTGTCCAGTGGTGTGGGGCAGGTCGAGATAACCCTTCTAAGTGAAGGATAAGTTGCTGCATCTGGTGCCTCCTTTGACCAAAAAAGAGAAAATGAAGGAAATTAACTTTAAAAAAAAAAAGCGAAATGAGGGATTTCTGTGGTGATATAACTTATCTTGACTGTGAAGGTGAATACGTGAACATAAACATACCCAGTGATAAAATTAAATAGGACTAAATAAACACACAAAAGTGAGTATAAGTAAAAGAGGTGGGTTTTATTAGACTCATTATCCTATGTGTGATATTGTATTATAGTTTTGCAAGATGTTCCATTAGAGGAAACACGTAAAGTGTTCAAGAGATGTCTCTGTGTTATTTTTTACAAGTATTTGGTCTACAATTAGCTCAAAATAAATAGTTTATCTTAGCAGCATATTGCCAATATACTGGTAGATAAAATATTATTGATATATTCTTGAATAGGACATTTTATTGTGAATGAATTCTCCTTATGAATGAGAACAGAGGATGAAGAGTCCTTATGAGCCTTCCATCTCCCACCCCTCACCCTCCTGCCATTCTACCTTGTCATTCCACAGGTAGAGCAGCAGAGTGACAAATTTAACATTCCTTTACTAAATTATAGAGTTTGAGTAAAATATTTTAATTTGTTTTAAAATACACATTTCAAAACTGGGTTATTGGCCTAATGACATAAATACTGATGACAAGCAACGATGATGCTGGAAAGTGATGATGAGGTTGACAGCAAAGATTTAAGTGGTTGTGGTATGAGGAAGGGAAGGGGTGGAAGGAGGGAACTGTTGGAGGTGAAATATCCCAATATCTTAGGCCTTAAGCTTCCCAGATTGCAAGAAATCCCTCAAAAAAAAAGGAATATTAGCACCCCTGAGAGGCAAAACATGACTCACAGCACAGGTGTAAACAAAGGCTCCTAGTTGCTTCAGTGAGGACCCAGTCTCTAGAGTGACCCCAAAAGAGGTTCTGCTACTATATAGATAAACAGACTCCAAGGTTTTCAATCTTGGTGGATGGTTTTCCATGGCTCTGCTGGCCTCCCTGAGGAAATAACAGGACTAGATACATATATAGTTCTTCTATTTCCTAATATGGATTTCCTAACTATTGAAACCAAGGCATTCCCTGAGATTACCTGGAGACCGCGCTCCATTTTTCCTCACCACAGGTCATTCATTGCAGATTTAAAGCAACTGCATGAGAAAAACCTCTCTTCCATGAACTTCTGTTGATAAAACTGGCTATTTACAACCATATGATTCCCTTATCTCTAAGTGCTTTGTCTCTGTGTAATGTGTTCTCAGCAGCAGTAATCCTGTAACTCTGATGACTGGGTAAAACCAGAGGTAAGAATTTTAGTAACTGGTAAAGATATGTGGATTATTTTAGAGGATTGTATGAGTAAAAAAAATCATTAATGCTGTATGTCTGGGGTTCTCCAGGGAAACAGAACCAAAAGGATGTGTGTGTACAGAGAGAGATTTATTATAAGGCTTGCATTAATGCCATTGTGAAGGCTGGCAAGTTCAAATTCTGTGGGGCAGACTGGAAGCTAGAAATTCTGGTAAGAGTGATGTTGATGGGTTGAGTCTGAATTTCTTAAGGTGGAAACTCAGGAGGGAGGGGAGGGCATAGTCTTGAGGCAGAATTCCTTCTGACCCCTGAGATTCCCACAGTTATCACACTTAGGATCTTCAATTAACCTGATGAGGACCACCCACATTATTGAGAGTAATCTCCTTAAGGTCAGCTCATGCTAAGCCACCTATGAAATCCCCACTCAAAAACTAGGGCATGGTTGACAAAAAAAAAAAACCAAACCATAACCCAGGCAAGTAAACACGTAAATTAACCCTCACAAATGCAGTCTAGAATTTTCCTATACAACGGTGCTCATTTTTTAGCAAAGCAGCAGAGTTTAGTGGTGACCAAACAGACTGCTGGTCTGAGCCCTGGGTTCTAGGCCAAGTTCTGTCTCATACTAGCTATGTGGCCTTGGGTAACTTACTTAACTTTTAGAGCCTCAAATTCCAAGAGAATGAAAAAAGATATCATAGCACTCTACTTTTTCTTATGCTATGTTCAATTAAGACATCAAGTATCAAACGCATTCAATCACAACATGGCCTTAAAGATACAGGTGTACAGCTGGAGACCTGGGTTCGATTCCCAGACCATGCACACAAAAAAAAGAAAAAGAAAAAAGACATAGGTGTACAAATCATGAGGCTAAAAACTGCCTGCAGTTTTAACCTGCAGAAGGAATTCAATAACAGAGAGAACAGAGGTTATTTTCAGTTACAAGTTACCAATACGTAATACACCTCAGGCATGTCAGTTAAAGGCCAACTCTACAGTTTTCCATGAAAATGAAAATCAAAGTCCTACTCTAAGTACTTTTCCCCCTATACCCAAGTATTTTGGGAAGTATTAATGAGATCCAACTTTTTCATAAGGAAGAAATAATTAAAATACTGAGAATTTACTTTACTAGCTTGAGAAATACATTTCAGAGACAAGAGATATCTGTAAGTTTCCTATGCCAGCAATGATGGTTCATGCTTTCTAGAGAAGATGCCTATAATCTGAGTACTTTACCACTAGGGAAATAATAGTGTGAAGGCAGTAGTAATAATATAATAATAATAATAATAATAATAGTAATAGTAATAGTAATAATAATAATAATTAATAGCTATTGTGTGCTGGGAACACTAGTATGTGCTAATGCACAGGCTGCACAAAGATCAATCAAATCATAAGTTCTATGGATGGAATCAAATCATTGATACTTTTTAATGCTCCCTGTGATTCTAATAGACAGCCAAAATAAAAAACCATGCCTTAGGGCTTCAATTCCAGTGAAAATGTAAGAAAAACATTCAGACACATCATAATAACTCACATTTTTAAGGGCACTTGCCATTTGAAAAAATTTCTAAATATGCAATATCTCATGTTATTTTTACAACCACCTTGGGAATTTAGTTTATTAATTTTTTATCATTCATATATAAATATAGACTTATCACTAAGTGATGCATCTGTAACTACCATGTTACCCTCACACTACAAGGATTTGTAGATTTGTGTAAGGCCTCAGAGTTTGCATTTCTAACAAATTCCAGGTGACACAATTGAAGCTGGTCCATAGACTATCCTTTAACATCCACTGTTTTTGAATATTTGAAACAAGATCATTGTAAAACCTTCAGATCTTGCATTTTCCCCTCATTTTCATGATCTTTGAACACTCGCGGGCAGGTCTGTTGACCTCCCAGCAAACAGAATTGAGGAGAGGAAGCATGAGAAAAGAGCCAAAGATCCCTCAACCAGAGACAAACACTGAAAACAAGCAGTCCAGGGGATGCCTTTCATGGGTTTTTTCTCCCGGCTTCACAGACTTAAACTCCAAGGAGAATGGCTACAGAAAATCACTCCGCAGTGACAGAGTTCATTCTCGGGGGACTAACAAATCGCCCAGGACTCCAGCTCCCCCTCTTCTTCCTCTTCCTCGGGATCTACACAGTCACCATGGTGGGGTACCTGGGCATGATCACGCTAATCTGCATGAATCCTCAGCTTCACACCCCCATGTACTTCTTCCTCAGCAACTTGTCCCTTGTGGACATGTGCTACTCCTCTGTCATTACCCCTAAGATGCTGGTGAACTTTGTGACAGAGAAGAACATCATCTCTTATGCAGGGTGCATGTCACAGCTCTATTTTTTTCATTGTTTTTGTTGTTGCTGCGAGTTACTTGCTGACGGTGATGGCCTACGACTGCTATGTCGCCATCTGCAACCCTTTGCTTTATAACATCATCATGTCCCATCAAGTCTGCTCCCTGTTGGTGGCGCTGGCCTACATCATGGGACTCATTGGCTCAACAATAGAGACTGTCCTCATGCTAAAGCTGTCCTATTGTAAGGTCTTCATCAGTCATTACTTCTGTGACATCCTCCCTCTCATGGAGCTCTCCTGCACGAGCACTTATGATGTCCAGATGGTAGTTTTCTTTTTGGCTGGCTTCAACATTGTAGTCACTAGCTTAATGGTCCTTGTTTCCTATGCCTTCATCCTTTCCAGCATCCTCCACATCAGCACCATGGAGGGCAGGTCCAAAGCCTTCGGTACCTGCAGCTCCCACCTGGCAGCTGTGGGACTGTTCTACGGCTCTACTGCGTTCATGTACTTGAAGCCCTCCACGGCCAATTCCCTGGCCCAGGAGAATGTGGCCTCCGTGTTCTACACCACAGTGATCCCCATGCTGAACCCCCTGATCTACAGTCTGAGGAACAAGGAGATCAAGGCTGCCCTGCAGAAAACACTGCGAAGAAAATGATTTTGATGCAAAAGTTCTTATGCTTTCCATCTTAAATACAATCTGTCATCAATTCCAGAGAGAAGCCCTTGAATATTGGCCCAACCAACTCTACATTCTTCTCTTTTCCTTCCCTCCTTCTCTTCTCTTGCTAACTCCTTGAAACTGCCTGATTTCAGTTCACACTTTCTTTCATATAGTATGTTTTCTCTCTTCTGAGCTTTTTGACAAACACTTAACTTACTGTAACTTCACATCAACTTTAAACCTTCAGCCTTGAGTTTGAAAGCCATTCATTGTTCTATCACCTTCTGTGGAGAAAATATTAGTAGATCCTATTCTTACTTTTTGTAATAAGGAATACACCAAGACAGAGAGGTAAATTTCAAGGTTATCACTGTCTTCTCTCTCACATCTATAACCTTACCCAAGAACTTTTGCCTAATCCCTTTATTCAGTTGTGTTAGAAACAATGATATTAATAATAACAGCAACCTATACTTTTTGGATGTTTACTATAAGGCAGACATTCTTCTTAGGGTCCACATGCGTCATTTCAATTATACCTCACTATACCTCAATTAAACACCTAGAGACACTATTTTTATCCCCAATTCACAGGTATTGACATTTTGTTTAATAACTCACCTAGGGTTATATGGCTGATAAACAAACACTGGGATTCAAACTCAGGTCAAGATGAGTTTAATAACTCACTTAGGGTTATATGGCTGATAACAACACTGGGATTCAAACTCAGGTCAAGATGACTCCAGAGTCCACACTCTTGCTCATCACATTACCCCCTTCACTTTAGATTTTCTCTGAACTGCTTATTGATTCTCCATTAATTAAGTCCCTCCTAATATTAACTCAAATCACCTCCTTTATCACTGACAAATCTTTCTTCCTTTATACGCAACTTGTACAAAATGGCTAAAACAAGATTGCACTGTGGTCATCAGTTTGGCTTGGTTTACCTGAGTCTTGCCCAGTTTTAGCAAATCCTGTATCTCAGGAAACCACTCAGCGCAGGCAACAAAATGATGTTTTGTCACCCTGAATTACACATTGCTGCAAGGTCCCTGGCCAAAATCATTCCGAAAATCCATTTGTCTCTGGACAAAATTTCTTCCCCTATTGCATATAATTACATCAAGAATACACATTTTAGATTCAGCAGTCTTATACTGCAAAAAATTTAGGGGCATTTTCTTATCATTCAACTATGTTTGGTTCAATATTGTATCAGTCAGTGTTTCATTATAAGAAATGGAATCACTCCAAGTTTCTCAAGCAGAAATGGATCTAATATAGGAAACTGCATGTATATATTTTCTTGAATGGTTGGAACAGGAGGTCTGGAGTTCCCATTGGGGAACTAGTGACTCCAAAGCAATTCCACACTAGAGATGACCTAAAAGTTAGGAAGCCCCTGCTGTGGCTGTCACTACTGCCACCATGAGAAATGTCTCTCAGACAAAAAAATTGGCAAGCAAACAACAGCATTGTAGGATAGTATTCTAAATCAGAGATTCTACAAAATGATTATCACCTGGGAATGAATTAGAAATGAAAATTTTCAGCCTCACCAGACCTCCTGAATAATTGGGTCGGGCCCAGTATCTGTTTTCTAAGAAACCCTTAGGAGATTCTGTCACACACTCCCACCTTCCAGATCTCACTAATTCACATGCGGAACCGTACATGCCTAGAAATCTGAGAATTTTAATTTTTACCCTTTTAACCCTCTAACCAGAGAGACAGCGGAACTGATATGGAGAGCATTCCAGAGTAGCTACTTTACATATTTTCTCCTGACCTTCCTCCAGCAGGAGCTGAAAACTCCACCATTAAAGATCCCCTCTATTCCAAAGAATATGTAAAAATTCATCTTTTTTAAATAAAGGTGAGAAATGATAAAGCAAAAAAAGTGTGGTGCATTTGATTACATGAAACATTAAGATTTTTGTTCAGCACAAGTTACCAGGGATAAAGTTAATAGCAATATAATAGAATTGAAGAAGATATCTAACTAGCACGTAAAAACCTGAAAGTCCATAAGAAAAAGACATCATCAACAACAGGGGTAAAATGGGCATAATATATAGAACAGACAATTTGCAGAAGGAAAACCTGAAGTGCCCCCGAGCATATGAAAAGATGTTCAATCGTTACTAATAAGAGGGGTGCAAATTAAAATAACAATCAGATATCTCTTTATATTTATAAAACTGGAAAAAAATTTAAATCTGGATAGTGTTAAATGTGAGTGAGGGTGTGGCAATTGAGGAACCCTCATGCACATAGACCATTCTGTAGAACAAAATATTACTTAGGAAAAATACATAAATGCATCTGCAGGACTCAGCAATCCTTGCTTTGGGATTCAAATTATGCTAGAACTATTCTCTCCTATGCCCACATGAAAGCATGTACAAAGACGCTCATTGTATAGGAAATTAGAGACAAAATGGGCACCCACCACTGGGGAGCAAAGGATTATCTTTAAGCAACATGGATGGAAATTACAGCATAGTAATGTGTGGGAAAAGAAAGATAACAAAATATACAGCACACTATTCATGTATTTAAAAAATGCAAGCACATGAATCAACAAAAGCACATTTAGGAAGCCTAAACCCCTTAAGCAGTTTAGAATGATGCTCCTGAGACATACAATGCATGAACATGAGTGTGATGGTTTGAAGCTGTATGTACCCCAGAAAAGCATGTTCTGAAAGCTAATCCATTTCCTTGACTGTGGACCCATTGTAAGTAAATTCTTTGGTGAGCAGGATCTTAAAGTAAGAAGTGACACACCTCATTCAGGGTGGGTTTTAATTCCATTACTGGAATCCTTAAAAGAGAATGAAACATAAACAGAACAGAAACTGAGACCTCTCTGAAACTGAGAACAGAGGAACTGAGACATGCACACAGAAGCTGAGAAAGAAATCCACAGACAGAGAAGCCAAAAGCTGAAAACAGCAAACCCTGGGAGAGAAGGGAGAGAGCAGCAGACCCACTATGTGCCTTGTCATGTGGCAGAGGAGCTGAAGATCACCATTAGCCTGTCTTCAGAGCCCAGGTACTGTCTTGATGATGCCTTGATTTGGACATGTTCATAGCCTCAGAACTGTAAGCTTGTAAATTACACCCATTTCTAGCATATTACATTTTGTAAAGGCCAACCCATTATCTGGTATATTATATTTTGGCAACATTAGCAAACTAAAACAGTGAGGATTAAAAGAAAAGGAACAGATCCATCTCCCTACCCCAAATTATTGACAGACTCTTCCAACATGAAAAAGTTAGAATGGCCATAGCCCAAACACCCCTAAAGACAGAGAGAAAGGTCAAAGGTGATGGTGGAGTTATACAGAGAAGATAGGATTTAACAAATGAGTATGTTTGCTGAATCATTAAGTAGCTATCTCTGTTAGTCTTCAGTATCTTAGAGCAGCTAGAAGTAAAAACCTACAATTGTGTAATTGTACCCCATGTCAACCTCTGAAACATGTTCTACAACTAATTGTGGTACTGTGCTTTGAAATTTAGTGCTTTTTTGTTTATATGTTATTACTCACAAAAAAGGAAAAAAAAGTCGATTGCGATAATAAAAAAATATTTAAGCCTTCTAGCCTCTTATATTCTGGAGCAGCCAGAAGGAAAAATCTGACAGGATCTGTTGTGTAACTACTTGTTGAGGGGTCCTTTGGGAACCATTGCTTTTTTATTTCTTTGCTTTGTATATACGATATATTATACAATTAAAAAAGTTATTAAAAAAAAAGAGAGGAACAAAAATAAAAATTCCTTTTCCTAGATCCACCTCCCCATCTACATCACTCAACACAAGATGCCCTATTTAAGAGGGTGACACTGGACTATTGAATAGAGATACGGGTAGGCCAGCCCTTAATATTTGTGGGGCTTGTTAAAGCCCCACACACCAAATATCTGAATATATAAAAGTTATGAACCAAGTTAACAAAAGGTTAAATATTTTCTTTCCTTCTACCTTTACATATATAACATCATAGCAAGTTAAAAAGCCAGGCACAGATTTAGAAATCTGAGATTTCTGAGTTCCATATCAGAATGTAGTACTAGGAGAAGCAGCTTCTTACCTCCTGGTCCCCTGCCCACAGCGACAGCTTACCACCTTCCACTTTCCAATCCTAGGTTTTTCCACTCTACAAGGGGCCTCACACACATACATATAGGAACAACTTCATGTCCAAATTCCATCAACAGTCCTTAAACACAGCTGCAACCTGGATATGTTGGGTCTGAGGGTAAACAACCATCTGTGTGGTCTGCCTTGCCACAGTGAGTCAAAGGAGAGCCTCTAAGTAGGCACAGAATATTTAGGCAGGGAATTGTGTTATGTCCAACACTGAAAGCAAAGTCAAGAAGGGGGAGGGGACAGATTGTGGCTTGGTGCATCCTCATGGTCCCATGTATTACTCATCCCATGTGGAGAGGCACAACCAGAGAAAGTCAGGTTAGGTCAGAGGATAAGGGCATGTAAGAGACAGAATCAATTCCTTGAGTCCAGAATGAGAATTTCTGTTGCTGTAAATATGAAAATCTGCAGTTTTGGTTGAAGAGGAGATGAGTGATATAGGAATGCCTTTCACTTTCTGCCCTTTTTGCCCTCTCCTTACAAATCCAAGCACAAGTTTGAAAAGTTCCCAGAGACCCTTGGATCCCCTTGCAGACCAGCAAGGCTGGCTGGGCTGTACTAGCACGTGCAGAGGCAGACCCAGTCCACTTTTCACAAACAAGGCAGCAGCAGCTCACACAGGCCTGTGTCCTAGGGTGCTCAGGGACCTGGCCTGAAACAAGAATGAGAATTGGCAAAAGACCTAAATACATCGCAACCTCAGCCTCCTCCTCTTCTCACCCCCATACCAGGACAACAGATGTGACGAGGGAGCTCTCAAAACATTCAGTCCCAGGGCTCTGTATTAGTAAAAGGACATAAAAATGTTAAAACAGAGCCACGCACCCATGCTTTGTCAGTGATACCTGAGTAGGATCTTACTGTCCTTTTTTCCCTTTTTTAGAAGGAAAATGGCTCTGATAATGGAAGAGCGGACAATCCTGAGACTATAACCTTGTATCACTGTTATACTAGAAAATAAAAGCCTCATCACTTCGTGTTGAAATTTCTTCACAGCACTGACCTAAGACCTAATAGCTAATCAAGACAATGCCCTAATATTCCTCTCCAATAGAAGAAAGGAAATGCCATCTCTCCACAGCACAGCAACTGTAAGATATTTTAAAAGTTGTTTAAGAAGGGCCATAAAAAACATCATTTTTCATACATTTTCACATTCAAAAATTGCAACAACAAATACAAATTGCTCCCAGAGTCTGCCTAGAAACCTAGAGAAGAAAGGGCCAACAGATACTCTCCCAAGGAGGAATTACTTCTGGGGACAAGAAGCATTGCTCATTGTGTTCACACATAAAGAACTCTGACTACCCTCAGGCACAATTTCACTTAACTCTTGGACTACTTAACCTCAAAGTATGAGTTCAATGCCTGTTCTGCACCCCTCTCTATAAATGTAAAAGACTGAAATTTTACAGAGCATGTGCTCTGAACACAGAGGAGTATATGAGAAATAAATAACAAAAACATATCTGAGAAAAAAGATCACATATTAAATGACATATTTCTAAATAAGAAATTGGTCAAAGAAGAAGAAATCACAGGAAAGATGGTAAAATAATTTGGATGAAAAAATAATGAAAACAAAAATTATTTTCCCTATATCCTGGGAAAATAAATAATCAGAAGTCTAAACAAAATGTTTTTCACAAAAGTGGTAATCATAGCATTACTTATACTAATTAAACCTTGGGGACAATGATGCATTTTAATATTCACCAACAGAAAAGAAAAGCTTAAATAAAATATATCTCCATGGAAAATTGTAACTCAAAATATTTATTAACAAGGAAAAAATGCTCACATTATAATGATAAGTTAAATGGCATTTCATAGCATGGTATATAGAGGATGAACGAACTGGAAGAAAATTTCATAATGCAGTTGAGATTCTCCTTTGCTGATTTGTGAATGATACAGCTCTATCAGTTACCTATTGCTG
>PVIY010024130.1:0-38462 GCA_004026745.1 Myrmecophaga tridactyla | reverse complement strand
AAACTGTTTCTCTAGAGAACCCTACGTAAGAAATTTGTTTTCTTATATATTAAATAGGTTTAAAAGAATACTTATACATTAGCTATTAAAGAATAGGGAGAGAAAAGTCATGTACATACCATGAAACTTAAGAAATAGAGCATTATCATTGTTTGATGTCTTCTCCTTGCATACTTTTCTCTGTCATCTCCCTCTCTTCTTTCAAGGGTAACCACTATCCTGAATTTCCTATTTATCATCTCCTTTCTTGTCTTTATAACCTTACTATAACAGATGCATCCTTAAACAATATACTGTTTTCTTTTACATGTTTTTAATTCTGTGTAAATGGAATCACCGGGTATATATTTTTCTCTGACTTGCTGTTTTCAATGTTAGATGTATTGTTCTAGTTTGCCAGCTGCCAGAATGTGATATACCAGAAACGAACAGGTTTTAAAGAGGGGAATTTATTAAGTTGCTAGTGTACAGTTCTACAGGCATGAAAATGTCCCAGTTAAAGCATGTCCATAAAAATGTGCAAATTAAGGCACCAACAAGAGGCTACCTTCACTCAAGAAAGGCCAATGAAGTTCAGGGCTTCTCTCTCAACTGGAAAAGCACATAGCGAACATAGTGACCTCTGCTAGCTTTCTCTCCAGGCTTCTTGTTTCATGAAGCTCCCCCAGGGGCATTTTCTTTCTTCATCTCCAAAGGTCTTTGGCTGTGTGGGCTCTGTAGCTTCTTCTTTTTCTTGAATGGGTGGAGACACACCTACATAGAAATCATCTCATTGAAAGTTACCACCCATGGGTGCACAGGTGGTTCAGTGGTAGAATGCTTGCCTTCCATGCGGGAGACCTGGGTTCAATTCCCAGACTATATACCCCCCAAAAAACAAGCAAAAGTTATCACCCATAATTGGGTGGGTCACATCTCCATGGATAATTTTAAAACTCCCACCCAACAATACTGAATGAGAATGAAAAGACATGGCTTTTCTGGGGTCTACAAATTCAAACCAGCCATGTTTCTATGATAAATGTTGCAATAGTTGATTTATTTTAATATATTTAATATATTCCATTGCCAGTATTTGTTCATTCTTCTGTTGGAGAATATTTTCTTTTATAGCTGATGTTTTTTATGTCTTGTTTAAGAAAAAGTTTTTACCCTGAGTTCCTAATGATATTCTAATATATTGACTTATAAAAGGTTAAATATAGGTTTAAAAAGAGAAGACAAAAAAGTTTTGCCATTTACTTTTTTATTTTTTAGTCCACTTGCAGTTGGTTTTTGTGTATGATTCAGGGTATGATCCCGTTTGATTTTGTCCACATCCATAAGCCAGTTATCTCAGCACCACTTATTGAATATGGTGTGAGGTATAAGGATCAGATTTATTTTCCAAGAAGGCCATCCAGTTGACCCAGCACCACTTATTTAAAAGATTGCCCTTCTCCAGTGCTTTGCATAATCATTGCTATTATAAATCAAGTGTCCAAGTTTGTATGGGTCTGTTTCTAGGATCACATTCTCAAAACCAGGGATTAGAAATTGAAGATATCTTTTTGTGGATGCAATTTGATCCATAACAATAGTCAAGGCCTTTTTATTCCAAACAGAAAATCTATACTGGTTATCAATAACTCCCCATTCCTTCCTCCCTCTAGCCCCTTATAACTTGTGCTTTTTGTTTCTGTGAATTAACTTATGCTAGATATTTTATATTTTCCAACAATAATTGTACTTCTTTTGTTTGGCATATTTCACTAGCATAGTCAGTTCAAGATCGGTCCATGTTGTAACATGTATCAAAATGCTATTCCTTTTTATGGCTGAACAATATTCCACTGTACCTATATACCACATTTTGTTTACCCATTCATTTGTTGATAGACACTTGGGTTGTTTCATGTTTTAGCTATTAAGAATAATGCTGCTATCCATATTGGTGTATTACTCATCCAAGTTCCTATTTTCAATTTGTAGGAAATTTTCCTGTAAGTAGAATCACTGGGTGTGCTGATTTGAAAGAATGTATGTACCCTAGAAAAGCCATGTTTTAATCCTAATCCCATTTTGTAAAGGCAGCCATTTCTTCTAATCCCTATTTAGTACTATATGTTTGAATCTGTAAGTAGATCATCTCCCTGGAGATGTGACTCAATCAAGAGTGGTTGTTAAGCTGGATTACGTAGAGATGTGTCTCTACCCATTTGGGTGGGTCTTGATTAGTTTACCGGAATCCTATAAAAGAGGAAACATTTTGGAGAAAGCAAGAGATTCAGAGAGAGAGCAGAGAATGCTGTAGCACCACAAAGCACAGAGTCCACCAGCCAGTGACCTTTGGACATGAAAAAGGAAAACGCCTCCCAAGGAGTTTTATGAAACAGAAAGTCAGGAGAGAAAGCTAACAGATGATGCCGTGTTTGCCCTGTGGCCTTCCAGCCAAGAGAGAAACCCCGACTCTGTTTGCCATTTGCCT
Source organism: Myrmecophaga tridactyla (assembly GCA_004026745.1). Lineage (NCBI taxonomy): Eukaryota > Metazoa > Chordata > Mammalia > Pilosa > Myrmecophagidae > Myrmecophaga > Myrmecophaga tridactyla. Next base: position 35,995 of record PVIY010024130.1, on the reverse strand, counting down.
TCTCATTTGAGAGAAAAACCCTGGACTTCATTGGCCTTCTTTGAACCAAGGTATCTTTCCCTGGATGCCTCTCACTGGACATTTCTATAGGCTTGTTTTAATTGGGACATTATCTCAGCCTTAGAACTATAAATTAGCAACTTATTAAATTCCCCTTTTAAAAAGCCATTCTGTTTCTGTTATATTACATTCTGTCAGCTAGCAAACTAGAACAGATTTTGGTACCAGGAATGGGGTGCTGCTGCAGTTTGCAAATATTAAACATGTTGGAATGGCTATTTAAATAGGTAAGGGGAAGATTTTGGAGGAGTTGTGAGGAACTTGATAGAGAAGACCTAGAATACTTTGAAGAGACTGTTGGTAGAAACGTGGACTCTAAAGATACTTTTGATAAGGCCTTAGATAGAAATGAGGCATATGTTATTGCAAATTGGAAGGAAGGTAAACCTTGTTTTAAAATAGCAGATAATCTGGCAAAATTGACTTGTGGCCTTGACTGGAAGGCAAAGTTTAAAAGTCATGAACTTGGATATTTAGCAGAAGAGATCTCCAAATTAAATGTATAAAGTGCAGCCTGATATCTCCTCACAGCTTATAGTGAAATGCAACAGGAGAGAGATAAGCTGAAAGCTAAACTGTTGGGTACAAAGAAACCAGAAATTGAAGTTCTGGAGAATTCTGGGCTTCCCAGAAGGGAGACCCCAGAGAACAGTGTGCCACACGAGGACTTGACCAAATGTGGAACCAGTCAGCCATTTCAGAGAAAGCCAGGATTAAACATGGGGTAATCCAGGAAGGATTTGTCGAAACTCCTTATGTCTGATGGGCATGATCTGAGGCTGCTGCATAGAAAGCCAACAGGAGTATTGTGGGATCTGTATAAAGAGAACCACTGCCGGTTGGGACTGAGAGGGACAGAGAAGGGACACACTGGAGGAAAAATAGCTTCAAGAGGCAAAACCATGGAGGCCAGGGTCTGAAGTCAAGAAACCTTGGACCAGGAAAGTGGACCCACCCAAGCCTGTGGAGAGGGTGAGTTTGCCCCAGTGGCAGAGGACAAGCCTTCCACCTCGTTGCAGTGGAAGAAGTGTGCCACCTCAGCCTTGGAGAAGGTGAAGCACATTCCTTGGGGGTTGGGGAAAACCTGGCTGCCACTATGTGGAGGGGTTGAGTGTGTGCCCCAGAGATGGCAGAGAGCCCAGGTGCAGCCCCGATGCTTAGAGAGAATGGAGCCAAGAAAAAGGTGGTATCCCCAATATCCCCCAAGGTTGCATTTGGAGGGAGGCAGGCCTCTGCGTAGGCCCTTGGAAAGAGTTGGACTACACTTTCTAAAGCCCCGAAGAAAAATTACTCTCAGACTTTGAAATCTAATGGAGTTCGCCCTGTGGGTTTTCGAAACTATGGGTCCGGGGACCCCTGCGTTCCTTCCTCCCTATGGAAATGGGTATATGTATCCCATGACTGTTCCTCCTTTGTATGTTGGCAGCAAATAACTTGTTTTTAGTTTTTAAAGGTCCAGAGCCAGGGGAGAACTTTGCCTTAGAACAGAACATGCCTGCAACTAACTTTGATAGGAGTTTGTACTGCTTCTAACTTTGTATTTCGTTTGTATTGCTACTGAAATGGTTTAAGCATTTCTGATATTGTGATGGAATGAATGTATTTTGTATACAGGACAAACATTTCTTTTTTAGGTTCCAGAAGGTAGAATGTGCTGGTTTGAAAGGATATATGTACCCTAGAAAAGCCATGTTTTAATCCTAATCCCATTTTGTAAAGGCAACCATTTCTTCTAATCCCTATTCAGTACTGTATGTTTGAATCTGTAATTAGATCATCCCCCTGGAGATGTGACTCAATCAAGAGTGGTTGTTAAACTGCATTAGGTGGAGACGTGTCTCCACCCATTGAAGTGGGTCTTGATTAGTTTACTGGAATCCTACAAGAGGAAACATTTTGGAGGAAGCAAGAGATTCAGAGAGAGCAGAGAATGCTGCAGCACCACAAAGCAGAGAGTCCACCAGCCAGCAACCTTTGGAGATGAAGAAGGAAAATGCCTCCCAGGGAGATTCATGAAACAGAAGCCAGAAAGAAAGCTAGCAGATGATGCCATGTTTGCCATGTGCCCTTCCAGCCAAGAGAAAAACTGTGACTGTGTTTGCCATGTGCCTTCTAATTTGAGAGAGAAACCCTTAACTTCATCAGCCTTCTTGAACCAAGGTGTCTTTCCCTGGATGCCTTTGACTGGACATTTCTATAGACTTGCTTTAATTGGCACATTTTCTCGGCCTTAGAACTGTAAATTAGCAATTACCCTTTTAAAAAGTCAATCTGTTTCTGGTATATTGCATTCCAGCAGCTAACAAACTAGAACCCTGGGTCATATGATAATTCTTTGTTTAATTTTTTGAGAAACTGCCAAACTGTTTGGCTACATTTTACATTCCTACCAACAATATACAAGTATTCCAATTTCTCCAAGTTCTCAACACACTTGTTATTTTTATTTTTTGACTTTTAGTAAAAGTGATCCTTGTGGGTATAAAGTGGTATCTTATTGTGGTTCTGATTTACATTCCTTTAATTGCTAATGATATTGAGCAGCTTTTCATGTGCTTATTGGCCATTTGTATATCTTCTTTGAAGAAATGCTTTTGAAGTCCTTTGCCCATTTATTAATGAGGTTGTTTGTCATTTTGTTGTTGAGTTGTAGAATTTTTTTATGTGTTGTGGATGTGGATACTAGCCCCTTATCAGATATATGATTTGCAAATATTTTTTCCATTTTGTAAGTTTTCTTTCCAACTTGATAATGTACTCTGTTGCCTATTAAAAATTAAATTAAATTTTTAAATTTTGACAAAGTCCAATTTATCTAATTTTTCATTATTGCTGGTGTTTTTAGTATCTTATTAAGAATCTGTTCCCAAATAAAGGCTCCAGAAAATTTTCCCCTGTATTTTCTTTTAAGAGTTTTATGATTAAAACTAAGTATAGCTTTTATATTTAGGTCCTTGATCCATGTTGAGTTAATTTTTGTTTGGTTTGAAGTAGGAGTCCAGTTTCATTCTTTTGCATGTAGGTATCCAGTTTTTTCAGCACTATTTATTAAAGAGACTATTCTTCCCCCATTGAGTAGACTTGCTACACTTGTAAAATATCAATTGGCCATAGATTGTGGTTTATTTCTATGCTCTGAATTCTATTCCATTGGTCTATATGTCTGTCTTATGTATCACTCTGTTTTGATTACTGTAGCTTTGTAGTAAGTTTTGAAATCAGGTCATTTGAGTCCTCCAACCTTGCTCTTTTCTTTTTTTTTTTTTTTAACCCTGAGATTGTTTTGGCAACTTGGGGCCCCTTGAAATTTTATATGTATTTGTGAATCAGCTCTTCCTTTCTACAAAAAGTGTAGCTGGAATTTTGATAGGGATTACATTGAATCTATAGATCATTTTGGCTAGTATTGACATCTTTACAATATTATGTCTTCCAGTCCATGAACATCTTTTGAGTATCTTTTCATGTGCTTATTGGCCCCTGAATGTTCCAGTATTTCTATTTATTTATCTTCTTTAATTTCATTCAGTAATGTTTTATCATTTTGGCTGTAGAAATCTTTCACATCCTTGGTCAACCTTATAAGCATTTTATTCTTTTAAATACTATTGTAAACGGAATTGTTTTCTTGATTTCCTTTTTGAATTGTTCATTGCTTGTATATAGAAATACAACTGATTTTTACATCTTGATCTGATATTCCACAACATTGCTGAATTTGTTTATTTGCTCAAGTAGCATTTTTGCATATTGTTTAGGATTTTCTACATAAAGGATCATGTCATGTACAAATGAAGATAGTTTGGTCTTCTTTTCCAGTTTGGATGCTGTTTTGATTTGCTGAAGCTGCAGAATGCAATAGAACAAAAATGGGCTGGCTTTTATAATGGGGATTTATTAGTTTATAAATTGGCAGTTCTAAGGCCATAAAAATGTCCCAATTAAGGTATCAACAGAATGATATCTGGACTCTGAAGAAAGGCCGCCAGCAACTAGGATACCTCAGTCAGCTGGAAAGGCACATGGCTGGCATCTGCTGGTGCCTTGCTCCTGAGTTCCGTTGCTCTCATGTTCTACTTCCAGTGGCTTTGTCTCTGAGTATTTGTGGATCCTTACTTGCTTCTCTGGGGACACCTGTCTGAGCTTTCTGTGTCCTGTGAGTCTCCTCTTAGAATTTCCAGGATGTCTTCTCTCTCTGGGTTTCTCTTCAAGGATTCCAGTAAATGAATTAAGACCCACCTTGAATGAGTGGGGTCATAACTGTATGGAAACAATTTAATCAAAAGGTTCCACCCAACAATAGGTGTGCCTCCACAAGAATGGATTAGAAGAACATGGCTTTTCTGGGGTCCATAACAGAGTCAAACCAGCACAGATGTTTTTGTTTTTGTTATTTCTTACTTAATTGCTCTGACTAAAACCTCCAGTATAAGGTTAAATAGCAATGGTAAAAGCCAGTATCTTTTATCTTGTTCCTGATCTTACAGGGACAGTTTTCAGTCTTTTATTATTGCGTATGATATCTGTTTTTCATAGATTCTGTGCTGGTTTAAAAGGATGTATGCCCCCTAGAAAAGCCATGTTTTAATCAAAATCCCTTTTCATAAAGGTAGAATACTCCCTATTCAATACTGTATGTTTGAAACTGTAATCAGATCATCTCCCTGGATGATGTGATTTAGTCAAGAGTACTTGTTAAGTTGGATTTGGTGACAACATGTCTCCACCCATTTGGGTGGGTTTTGATTAATTTATTGGAGACCTATAAAAGAGGAAACATTTTGGAGAATGGAGATTCAGAGAGAGCAGAACAGAACAACACAGCCACCAGAAGCAGAGTCCACCAGCCAGCGACCTTTAGAGGTGAAGAAGGAAAATGTCTCCCAGGGAGCTTCATGAAACAGGAAGCCAGGAGAAGAAGCTAGCAGATGACACCGTGTTCGCCATGTGCCCTTCCAGATGAGAGAGGAACCCTGACCATGTTCACCATATGCCTTTCCAGATGAGAAAAAAACTGTGACTGTGTTTGCCATGTGCCTTCTCATTTGAAAGAGACACCCTGAACTTCATCAGCCTTGTTGAACCAAGGTATCTTTCCCTGGATGCCTTTGATTGGACATTTCTATAGACTTGTAATTGGGACATTTTCTCAGCCTTAGAACATTAAACTAACAGTGATGCCCTATATTATGTTTAGGAAGTTCCCTTCTGTTCCTAGTTTTCTGAGTGTTTTTATCAAGAAAGCATGCTACATTTTGTCAAGTGCTTTTTCTGTGTCAATTGTAATTATGATCCTGAGGGTTTTTTCCATTGTTGTATTAATATGGTTATTACATTGATTTTCTTATATTGGACCACACTTGAATTCTTGGCAAAAAAGGCCACTTGGTCATGGTGTATAATCCATGTGCTGTTTTGTTGGATTCTGTATGCTAGCATTTTGTTGAGCGGTATTTACATCTGTATTCAAACGGGATATTGTTGTGGTAGTTAGGTTCAGTTGTCAACTTGGCCAGGTGATGATGCCTAGTTCTGTTGCTGTGGCCTTGAATCTTTAGCATATGAAACTCATCTATGATTGATTATACACCTACAGTCGGCTGAGGGGCATACCTTCCCAAATGAGTGACGTTTAATTTAATTTACTGGAGGCTTAAAAGAGAGAGCAATGCAACTCAGCCCAGATGTTTGGAGGTTAGAAAGGAATCACCTCAGCTGAAGCTGTTGGAACCTAAAGGCCAGAAGGGAAGGCCAGCTGACGTCACCCTGTACCTTCCCATGTAACAGAGAACCTCAGGTGAAAGTTAGCTGGTTTCCTCTGAAGAACTATAAGTTTTTAACGAAATACATCCCCTTTTATTAAAAGCTAATCTATCTCTGATGTGTTACATTCTGGCAGCTTTAGCAGACTAAAACATTAGTCTATGATCTTCTTCTCTTCTGTTGTCTCTATCATTATCAGGCTTTGATATTGTATAAAGCTGGTCTCATATAAAGAGTTGTAAAATATTCCCCCCTTTTCACTTTTTTTGGGAGAGTTTGAATAGGGTTGTTGTAAATTCTTCTTTGGTTGTTGGCTAGAATTCTTTAATTATGCTATCTGATCCTTGCCTTTTTGGAAAGTTTTTATTAATGATTCAATCTTTTTACTTGTAATTGTTAAGATTTTATATTTATTTTTTAGTCAGGTAAATTTTGTTTCTAAGAATTTGTCCATTTCATCTAGGTTATCTAATTTGTTGGTGTACAGTTATTCATAACATTCTTCTATAAGGTTAGTAGGAATGTCCCCCCTTTCATTTCTGATTTTAATTATTTGCATCTTCTCTCTTTTTATTTTTTTATTTTTTATTTTTGCCAGTCTAACTAAAGTTGCATCAATTTTACTGATCTTTTCAAAGAACCAGCCTTTGGTTTTGTTGATTCTCACTGGCTTTTCTATTCTCTATTTCACTTATCTCCCTTTAATCTTTTTTACTTCCTTCTTTCTGCTCACTTTTGGATTAGTTTGTGCCCCTTCTTCTAATTACATAAGGTGGGAAGTTAGGTTATTGTTTTGAGACCTTTCTTCTCTTTTAATGTAGGCATTTATAGCCATAAGTTTCCATCTGTAGAATTAGAATCATTTGTTACATCCTATGAGTTTGGGTATGTTGTGTTTTTGTTTTCATTTATCTGTGTGTACTTTGTAATTTCCCTTGTGATTTCTTCTTGATCCATTGGTTAAGAGTAGATTATTTAATTTCCACATATTTGGGAATTTTCCAATTTTCCTTCTATTATTAGGTCCAGAGAAGATATGTTGCATGATTTTAATCTTTTTAATTTATTGGGACTGTTTTGTGGCTTTATATATAGTATATCCTGGAGAATGATCCATGTGCACTTGAGAGGAATGTGTATTCTGCTGTTCTTGAGCCAAGTGTATGATATAAATCTGTTAGGTCTAGTTGGCCTAGTATTTAAAAACTCCTTAATTAAATCTTCTATTTCATAGTTGATATTCTGACTAAACATCCTCTCAATTATTGAAAATGGTGTATGGACATATCCTCTTATCTGTGTAAAACCATCTGTTTCTCCCTTCAGTTCTGTCATGCTTATTTCATATATTAAACTTTAGGGTCATGTATTGGTGTATATATGTTGTGTTATTTTTCTTGATGAATTGACCTTTCCATCAATATATAATGTCCTTCTTTATCTCTTGTAAATTTTTTTACTTAAATTCCATATTATATTACTATAGCCATCCTAGCTGTCTTTTGGATATTATTTTCAAGGAATATTTTTTCAGTGCTTTCACTTTCAGCCTATTTGTATCTTTGATTTTAGATTAATCTCTTCTAGACAAAATATGGTTGAGTCATATTTTCTATCCATTCTGCAAATCTCTGCCGTTTGACTGGAGAGTTTAATGTATTTACATTTAAAGTAGCTTACTGATATTGAAAGACCTACTTCTGTCATTTTGCTATTTTGTCTTTGTAAATCTTATGCCTTTTCTGACCTTTCTTCTGTTAATGCCTACTTTCATATTTATTTGTTCTTTATATATATATATATATACTATTTTGCATCCCTTTCTTTCTGAATTTTGCATTTACCATGGGGTTAAAATTTCACTTCCTAAATCTATGAAAGTTATATTTGATTTTATACAAGCTTATCTGCAATAACATACACATATACTGTTCCTATACCCCCTCTGTTCGTCACATTTTTTTTTGTACTTGTTTTACATTATGTGTTTGTATATCATATATCGTACAAAGGACTCTGCATTGGGAATACTAGATGTCACTGTGCCAAAGCAGAGATGGGGTGGTAGATTTAGGGGTAATAAAAGTACTGTAAGGTTTTCCTGCCATTTTTAAGTTGCCTTTTTCTTGATTCAGCATTGCCATGTGTCTGTAAGCCTTTGACTGTTTTTCAGGGTTCCGAGATATTGGTTCTACCAATTTTTGTTTTTCATTGTTTTTATGTGGAGCACAGTATTTTATAGATGTTTACTCCACCATCTTGTTAATGTTAATCCCTGCAGGTTTTTTATAGATATTTTTCACTAGGTTAAGAAAGTTCCCACCTATTTGTACTTATGGTGGGGGCTTTGATCACAAGTTTTTTCATTTCTAAAATGCTTTTTGCTGTATTTCCTTTAGGCTTTACTGTGATTGGTTACATTTGTTGATTTTCTATTAATCCAACTGTTTCAGTTTGCTAAAGCTACCAGAATACAATATAGCAGAAATGGATTGGCTTTCACAAAGGGGATTTATTAAGTTACAAATTACAATAATTAGCGATGGAAATGTCCAAAATAGGGCATCAACAAGAGGATACCTTCACTTAAGAAAGGCCCATCTCTCTGGGGTTTCTCTGTCATATGGGAAGTCACATGGTGATATCTGCTGGCCCTTCTCTCCTGGGTTGGTTTTAAAAATTGCTCCCTCAGCTCCTGTGGGTCCTTCTGGCCTCTCCTGGTGCATTTTCTGTCTCCAACCATCTGTCATATCTCTGCTTTCTGTATCGGATATGAGATCTCTCTGTTCTCTTTTATTTTATTCATAGAGGGCTCCAGTAAGCAAATTAAGATCCACCTTGAATTGTGTAGATCTCATCTCCATGAAAACAGTTTAATCAAAAGGTCCCACCCACAACAGGTCTGACCCCAAAAGACTGGATTAGAAGAACATGACTTTTCTGGGGTACATAACAGTTTCAAACCAGCACACCAATCTTTCATTTTTTTTCCAAGAATTAACAACTGGTCATGGTATGTGTGTGTGAGAGAGAGAGCTTGTACATTGGTAGCAGTTTCCTATTATTTTGTTAAGGGGGTTTGCTACAGTTTCAGTAAGATTAAAATATAACTTTCTATTCTTATAGTCCCCATTCAGTTTAGGATCCCAGTCTTGAAAAATAAGTTGAGAACTTTCTCAGGGTTAATACGTTTGTTCACTTACACTCGGGAATAGTTTTTATATACTACAGAATAGTTGTATTACATTGAGATTAGAATGTTTAATAGATCTTGCATGTTGGTTTTGTGTGTATGTGAAGAGATTTGTGACTTTACTGATAGAATTTATTTGTTCTAGGATTATTTGTTTTTTCTTGAGTTTTAGTAAATTATATTTATCTAGAAAAGTATAATTTCAAGTTTGCATTAAATTGTACATAGTATCCTGTCTTTTGAAATCTCTGCTGTTTTTTAGTTTATGTCCCATTTTAAATTTCCTCTGATGGATATTTAGGCTTTTTCTCATTTAATGTTGCTAGAAGTTAGTCTGTTTTATTAATTTTTTTGAAGAACTTTTATTTTTCTTGATCCTCTCATATTTTAAAATTTCATTAATTTATGTGTTGTTGCCTTAGGCTTTGAGTTATTGTTCTAAATTGCTTAGCTCTTTAATTTTAGCCTTCCACGTAGGACTATACATATTCCTCTAAGTATTACTTGATCTGCATCCCATAAGTGTTGATACGTATTTATTGTTTTTTTCATCCTTTCCTCATTTATCTATTGAGGTTCAGTTATTTTTCTTAAATATTTGAATAAGTAAGAGAAGAAATTATCAAGATCCATTCACTTAAAAAACATTTATTTGAACATAGAAAATTCATTACATCTGGTCTCATTGTTGCTACATAAATGATTATGATTATATCCTTTTAAGAGCTTCTAGTCTAATTGTGATGTGTAGGGGAAAAAAGACTTCAGATTTAATACTAAAAATTTATGTATAGTTTTCAAATTAAATAAGATTTTAAAGAAAGTCAGTAGAATTTCCCTGACTTAAAAACCAAAAACCAAGAAAAATTGAATATCCTTATCATGATGAACATATATATATATATATGGCACTAAGTAATACCAGAAGGAATGTTTTGCTAACACACTGTTTTTCCTAGGTGTGAGGATGCCTTAAGAAAAAATAAGAGCTTAATTGGACCAGATCAAAAGGAATATCAAAGGGAACTGGAGAGAAACTATCATCGCCTTAAAGAGGCCTTACAGCCTCTGATAAACAGAAAGATCCCTCAGTTATATAAAACAGTGTTGCCTGTCACCTGCCACAGGTATGCTTATTTTTCTATTATTTTGGAGATCTTTTAAAACATGAAATCTGCTAAAGTTGTTTCAGTAGTTAATTAGTATTTTCTTGTAACCTTTTTTATTACATAGATTCAGTTCCATGTCCCTTTAAACCTAATAAGTTCTGTTTGTAAAAGCTTTCCTCACCCATATGTTAATCAGCCTACAAGGAAAAAGTTAGTTCTGTCATTAATTTGAGAATCATAATGTTGTGTTAAGCACTCATACTAACTAAGACATAACACATAATAAGTCTAGACTCCTAAAACCCTTTTAATGTCCTGTCACACTTTTTGTAGTTTTGTGGAAGAATTTACTAGAATGTATTGGGAGCCAAGCATTCATTTCCCTCAGTCATGACAGTAACATATATAGTATATTCCTCTAGAATTGTTTTGAAGCAGCCATCCCAGTATCAAGAAGACTTTAGTATTTTTTCCTCCACTTTCTAAGTGTGACAAATTAAATCAGAAACTGAAATAACTAGGAACTGTCTGCAATTATATCCTACTTCAACTTGAGCAGGTAATTCAATCCAATTTTTAGATTTTTCATCTGTATAATAAGATGATAGTACTTACCTTGAAGGGGTTGTTATGGTTACAGATATAAAGTTCTTAGGACAGTACCTAACATTTAACACCTGAATTCTGGAAAGGGCATGGTAGCTGCTAAATTAAACTGCCTTTTTATTGCATTTTGAAATCCAAATATACATAGAACTATCACATTATTTTGGCACTAATATTTTACCACTTTTTCTTTGAATTAATAAGAGTAAAGCTGTTAACTTGAAAAGCCTTTTGATTTTATTTACATGAAAACAGGATGTTGCTACATGGTTATATATGCTGCAAAACAGAGTTAATTTGGCTATTTATTCCTTTAGGAAGTGTCCTAATATTTACCTCTAGATACCTGAAAATAGCATTTATTCACATATTCATTAAAAGAAATGTTTAAGCATTAAGTGCCTGCTTTATGCCAGGCTGTATGATAGGTGAGGATTAATGTAAATGAACAAGAAAGATATGGTCCCTGCTATCACCAAACTCAAAGTCTAGTGGGGAGAGACACATGAACATGGAGTTATATAAGTACTATAGTGCTAAAAATAGAGTGCTAATGGAATACATAGATGGGGAGAAACACCTAACCCCAGGTCGGGGTATCTGGAGTCTCCTTGTAGGAAATGAGATTTGATACTTGATGAATGTCTCAGGGTGGAGATAGAGGCTGGGGAAGGAAAACGAGGGGATTGGGTGAGTAGCTGTTCTTGATAAAAGAAAATGATTGTAGGGGGAGGTGAATTTTAGTAGAAAATTGGCTTAACTTACTTTTTAAATTGACCTGTTGCCTTTACTGACTGTGATTAGTGCTTATTTCATTTATCAGAAGTTTCTGAGTTAAAAATAATAATAATAAGCAGTATTAAGGAAGTACAGTTGAAATACAGTTTCAGCTGACATATAAAAAATCTCTGTAAGTGAACTTCCTCATTATTGCCCATATTTAATTGAGTGGGTACTAGGATTTAAATTTGGCAATGAACTTTCTTAGTCTGCCTCATTAGTGAGATGTGATCAATTTCAAGTTCTTATTTCCCATGTAGCTTTGGTTCTCTCTGAGTCTCTTCCTCACCCTCAAAGCTTTTTAATGCAAAAGCTTAAGTTAGAGGTGTGTTAAATCTGAAAGAAGTAATGTGTGCTGCCTACAGGGTATCATTCATCTCACCAGAGATCCCTCAGGAAGTTAGTTTCTGCCAGTAATCAATGCCTTCCTTGCTTGTTATCATGGTTCCTACAATGGTAAGCCAGTTTGGCTCAACAGCCAGCTGCCTTTCATGTTTTCAACAGGGAGAATTTAGATCACCTCCCTGTACAGGAACAGAGAGGCCCCAGGGGGATTATTTTAGACCTTTTCTCCGCCAAACCCTTTTGCTTTCACCACCCTATACTGATGGGAGACACTCTAGAAAGTATAGTTTCCTCTCAGAATTCTCAATGAGAAGCAACACTTTTTATTTTCCTTTCATTCTTTTTTAGAATTTCTGCCTTCTTCCTGCTTCCACTCCCCTACCCCAAACTTGACCCTCACCCCATGATCAGACATCTATGAGGTAGCCAGGCATTAGTTTCCTAATCCTAGTCTCATTTCCTTTAGATCTCTCCACCTCCTCTCAGTTGAAAAACTGTATGCTTCCTAGCTGAGCTACTTTCCCTTATACCATCCATGTCCTGTGTTTTACCTTCCTCTTTGATCTACTTTATGAACAGTTCTCCAAGCTTAAAATTCTTAGTATGTGCAGGGAACTTTTTGGAATTTAGAAACTAGGATTGCTTACTTACCCTTGGGACCAAAAGAGAAAGTTTGCAGATTCAAAGCTAAACATGATCTCTTGATACCCAGCCTTCTCTCCATTACTGGAAATATCAAATTCTCATGACTTAAACTTAATGAAGAGTAAACAAAAGAAACCAGTTTAAGAATAAAAGGAAAATACATTGAGGCATTTCAAAAATAGCCCCTTTACCATTAAGTTCTAAAAATATAGAAAATTTAAAATTTCCTTAGAGGAATTTGAATTGAATTTTTTATTTTGTTGATTTACAAAATTTGAAATATTATCTTACAGTAGATTTATAAGTATTAAGAGTGCAGAAAGGGGGGCGGGCCATGGTGGCTCAGTGGCAGAATTCTCGCCTGCCATGCCAGAGACCCAGGTTCGTTTGCCGGTGCCTGCCCATGTAAAAAAAAAAAAAAAAAAGAGTGCAAAAAGGACCTGCAACCAAAAAGTTTGAGAATCACTGGTTTAAGACTGGGTTTGAAAAAGTTATTTTAAAGAAGCCACCTATACTTTGCCATTTAATAGCCTCAAATAAATCTTTGCCTGAAATTCCTCCCATTATCTTAGTTCCTTGTCTTGTTCACCACAGTATCTGCATCTATTATGTTTCATAAACGATCGATGGACTTGGCAAAGTGTTTTTTTTTATTTTTTGTCACAGAGACATCAACAAACGAGAAGTACATGGCAAAATATGTAGGATAAGCATCTAAGATGCGAGTTAGTTAGAACTGGTGACAGCTCTGGCAGAAAAGCATTAAAACATTTTAAAGGATTATGTGAGAAAATTGTTTACTTATATATTTATTTTTTCTCCAGAGATTCCTTCAGTCGAATGAGCCTTCGCAAAATGGATCTCTAAAATAAAAGCACTTGCTTTATTCATTTGAAAAGAGCCATGTATTCAACACTGAGTGTGAAAAGAAGAGCTACTGAAAAAATAAGACTTGGGGATTAATTCTGGAAGTTTTAACACTAATTTGCTCATTGAAGAATGCAATGACCAAAAGATCAGATTGCTAAATGTAGACTGTTAAAAGTTTTTTGAGAATCATGGCTATGGTTTCCAATGTTCTGGTAATATGCTGTTGTCTTTTTTAAAGACATTTTAATGACTCAAAGGTACACTTTACATTTACCATTATTTATAGTATAGCTGTTAAATTTATTTACTGTAAGTTCGTATTTTTTAATTTATATTACCATTTATAGATTCATTTTAGAAACATTTTAAATGTAGTAAGCTTATTTTAAAGGTACTATTAAATGTGACTGTTTACACTAATTCTCCTGAGTGGGACTTAAAGAATTTTTCCTTATTGACAGAGGTAGAGATTATATTGGAGTTGATTACGTTGATTACAAGAACTAGTTCCAAAGCTAGCAAAATGAAAATCAAGATAGTCACTTTATGAGCCCATAGAAGAGCCCCAAAATAAAAGAAAGTAAATTGATGAATTTGGATATAGATATCAGTAACTGGTTTGTGAAGTCGTAAACCTGGGTTTCTATTTTCAATAAAGAAACCCCACCCCACCCCCACAAATTGAGAATTGCAGCTACAACGTCACCTGATAAAACTTGTTTGTAGTGATTAAATATGGGAATAGCTAATACCAGTCTGGAATAGCTAACACCAGTGACAACAGCCTGCCTGATTTTTTACTTTCAATCTGATACAAGTGATACTAAAATGATCCATTTCAAATTAAACAAACCAGTCATCATCAGTTTTTAATTATCTAAATTAGTAATAAGAAATCCAATTTAAAGCTGTATTACATCAACATAAAGGTAATACTGAGATCCAGATTATCTTAATCTCAGTGGAATGAGAAGTCACATACTTATTGACACTTGGTCAGACTTTACAAACATGTAAAAAGTAACTTTAATCAGAATTAAGAATTAATGCACTTAAAATTATGACTGTTTTATGAAAAACTAATGCAGAGGGTTGCACAGGTAGTTAAATGGTTAGAATGCCTGCCTTTAGTGAGGGAGACCCGGGTTCAATTCCCAGACCATGCACCCAAAAAAAATAATAAACAATGAGGAAAAAGATTTGAGAAATACATTTCAATTACTTGATAAGCTTTTTCAAGACAATACACATTTTGATTTCTGGTAGTATTCTGAACAGTTTTTTTTGTTATTGATTTTTTACATACTATTGTGCTTACAGAATAAATCATGTAGAGTCTGTCCCTTTGACCTACTGACCAAGGTTACTTGATTCACTTAACAAGAACTGATCAAATAGTGCCTTCAATTCTGTTGATAAAAGATTTAAAAAATGTCTTAATTCTCCCAACAGCATCGGTAACAGTTGATTTTTACCCCTCTTCCTATTTGTATTACCTTTACAATAGGCAATCATGTCTTAGATTCCTCATAGCTACATCAATTCAAAGACTGAATCATAAAGGTTTTGGGGATGAGTTATAAAATGGTGGGCCAATAGAGCTATCTGCTGAGGAGTCAGAAGGGTGCATAACCTCCAAAATCTATTTGGAAAAAAAAGGATCCAAATGGACAGGAAAGGCAAGGAGTCAAGAATAGAAACTAATTTTAAAAAGTGGTATTTAGGTACTTTCCCCTTCTCCTTTGTAGGTGGGGGTTAGGAGACAACTACAAGGGAGAATATTAAATAGCCCATAGGTGACTTCTTATTCATTAGGTTACATTTATCTAAGAGGTTGGATTGTTTTGCATAAGCATCAGTGACAATACCACTTACTTTTAAGATTTATATAAATGATTTAATTATCACACAATACTAAGTATTTTATTTTCTTGAGTCAAAAAAGCCTTCCTCTTCCTCTCCTCAAAATAAAAGCATTGGCATACTTTCTAACTTCTCATGTACTTCAGTTTTCTTAAAATGCAAAATTTCTCACATCAGGAATCTATTTACACTAGTGATTCTCCTATCTTTTAAATATTATATAGGTCCAGGTTCTATTCTAGACCTACTCTGTCAGAAGCCTATATGGGTAGTACTCAGGGCTGTTTCTTGATTTTGAAAGCTCCATTAATAATTCTGAATGTAGAATGGATAAGATAGTAAGACTTTATTATCACACCATCTTGTGGATGAATGATGAGACATTATGTAACCATGTACTAATTAATTTATTAGTTCCAAGGCATTGATAATTGTTGAAAGGGTATAACAGTGTTATTCTAATAGCTTTTACATATTTATTCTTTTATAAGAAATATTCTTAGTACCAACAATTTCTTTTAACAAGTTGCAAGATAATTGGTCATTTACCAATTTAGTGTACTATATTTATAATAAAAATCTAACCAAGTTTTTATGTGTCCCCAAACATTAAGTTCTCCTAGTTTGGATTCCATAAAGTTAGATGTCTATTTTAAAGGTCAACCAAGATGCGACAATTTTTATTGTAAACTTTTAAGCATGACAACTTGGATGGACCAAGCACAAATCCTATTTGAAAAAATCACCTCCACTGTCAGAAAGTAGCAAGCATTATTAAAGGTAATTGTGCATGTTTATTTTCTATCTGTATATACAGACACACATATACTTTGTATACATAGTTAAACAGTTCAAATTTTATTGACCTCCCAAGTTTTTAAAAAGTTAAATTTAAGGTCAGAACTCTAAGTTTGATGTATTATATACAGATCGTGCAGAATATGACTATGAAGAGATACAAATTAGTTCATGCCCAAAAAGATTAGTTTACTAGAGTACAGAATCATCTTCATAAATACATATAAAATTCTTCTAAAGATAGGAAGGGACTGTCCAGATTTTCTGAGACACTTTCAAAGTGTTTCAAGGCACAAACTAAACACATTGTGAATACACACAACTAGACACTTTATGCCTCTGATACAGCCCATTCACATCTGTGTTATAAAAAATTAAATGTGCTGAATGAGATTCTGCTTCTTAGCTGAAAAACCACAGGACCTATAAACATGTGGATAATTACTCCAAAATATGGAGAATACAAATACAATCACTTTATTTTAAAAAGCAAACACAAAAAGATAGGTGTAAATTCAAAAGTGTTTAAATGCTTCTGTTTTGAATAATTCGTTTACGTATCTATACAAGTTTGTTCCCAGAAGCTAATGCATTACTAGTCTCTAGTTAAGGAAAGTGAATTCTAAAAATTAACATGGTTTCCAGTAATTCAAATTTCACTATTTATTTAAAAACCTAGAGAGACCAATAATTCCAGTAGCTTCCAAAGATAAGCCAAAGACTCTTTGCTGTAATTACATTTACCAATGTTTGTCCAGGTCTGTTTTATATATACAGAAGGAAAATACACTCATTCTATAATTTCTTATAAAATAACAAGTAAGGAGTAGATGTAGGAGATGTAGAAGGGGAAAGAGAATTCAAAAAGTCCTTCTCTTCAGTAACTTTCACTTCAGAATCATCAAAAAGCAACCACTTCCCTTCATACTCCTTTAAGCTTTGCACTACATATGAAATTTTGTTCTCAAATCCAGTAATGTTAATGCCTGTTTGGTTAATGGATTCCTTGTTTCTATCAGATTCATGGATCCCATTAGTAATGTTAGTCTCAGAATTTCTATTTTCAGCAAATACTGTACTAGCAACCTTATCAGGATTAGATGTTTTGTTGTATAGCTCATAATCTGCCTTGCTCTTTTGTCCTCCAAGAAGTCCAATAGCTTCTATACTTTTTTTGTTCAAAACTTTACTTGGCTGTGTATTTCCACTGACTCTAATTGACACTTCTTCATCGTCATAATTTTCAGCCACTCCTCGTGCTTCCTCCTCATTCAATGGCTCAGGCTTACCTATTTCACACATTTGGTCAACCACAAAATTTCCCTTATCTAGTTCTAAACTGTTAAGATCAGTGACTTTAACAGAAGCAGTGTAATGTCCACTACTAATTGTAATGCCACTGTGCATCACAACTGCAAATAATCCATAGCTGTCATTGGTTGGTTTTGTGCTCCATTCTTCTAGTGACAGTTTCAGGGGTGTCAATAAAGGAGTGTTGATCTTGGAAAGTCCACCACCAAAACAATCAAACCTTTGGAACAAAAAAAAAAAAAAAAAAGTTTTTTTTTTTTGCTGCAGTTCCATTTTTAAATATATTCAAAGTTTTACACCCATTGTTGAAATCAACTTAAGTCTGGATGAATATTTATTTTACTGCTTATATAAATAAACAAAACCAAAAACAAGACCTCCATTTTGTGTAATATTTGGGTGTTTCTGTAGAAAGTATATGGCATTTTCCCCATTATTCTCTTTACCTAATTTTTTAAAATAAGAAAATAACAAATGGCATTTTAAAAAATACACTGGACTATAACAAAATCCAGTGTTTTTGTTACATTTCACATTTAGTTAAGTCATTTTAAGGTGAAGTATTCTCTACCAAAATTTGGAAATAAAAATAAATAATATTAAACCAAAAAAAGTCCACTGGATAAAGAGAAGGTTATATGTCATTGTCTGGCATAATAAAGTGTGGACAGTTATTAGAAAGTCTTGTGGTAATTTCCAACAAGTCATTAAAATACAACAGAAAAAAATCTATAATGATACTATTAATACATGCCAAAAAGTCAGACGATCCAAAAAAGAATTTGCATTTTTTATAATTTAGCATTTTTAAAATATCTTTAAGACATTTAAATTCTCAACTATAGAAAAAAATTTCTTAATTTGTTCAAAGACTACTTTGATTCCTGGTTTATCTTAAAACTAATTTTAAAAGAACTTTGCCTTTTCTTCCTCAAAAAACAAAAAAAAACCACTTAACAGGGCGGTGTGAAGGTGGCTCAGTGACAGAATTCTCACCTGCCATGCCGAAGACCTGGGTTCAAGTCCCAGTACCTGCCCATATAAAAAAACTCAACGTATAAAAAATTTGTTCCTGGCTTTAGTTAGTTGTGCTAAAACTGAATTCTGCTAAGAAGAACAAAAATGAGAAAAGTAAAGAATTCACACTTAACAGAAAATCTTTAAAAGGGAAACTCTTAATAACAGAACAAAACTTTTCTAAGGCAATCTTTACAGTGTACATTTCAGTACTTTATATTCCTGCTATTAAAGTACTTTGATCAAAACTTCCCTATTATATAGCAACTCATTTTCTTCATATAGCTTAATTTACAATACTCACTCCAAGCCACTAGCAGCAAAGCACTTCAAATGAATGGTTATAACTTCAGGCATTTTATCAAACAATAGACTTCGCTCGGCTTCAGTATAATGATGGCAATTTTCACAGAAATATTTATCCTCTCCTACAATCCTCTCCACTGAAGCAAATTGTGAAATTGCCCATCTCAGTGTCTTCATTTCCGTTTTTGGCTCTGGAGAAACTATAAAAGAGAACGAATGAATGTATCTCAGACATTCAAAAATTAGTAAGTCCCATGTTCAAAATTAGCATTAATAAATTTCAGTTGATTAACTCATTCCCAAATAAGAACTAAGATATTTTTACTTTTCAGTTTCAGAAACTCCAATCATAAATTTACATTTATGTGGTCAACCAATAAATATTTGTGATAAGGACAGCATTATGTGATAAGATAGACCTATTCTGTAGCTCAGCCTAAAATATTAATTTATATAAATACCCAATTTTCAGTATCTGAATAGGTAAATCAGTCTCATGATTATTTCCCATGACCTTTCCATACTTTTAACTTTATTGCACTAGACACTACAGTGGCTCAAATGTTTACTGTGATAATTATGATGAAAGGGATTGCTCATGATAAATAATTATAGTTGCATCTTACGATAATTAAACTTGAAAGTATTTTGAAGATTTTTAGTTAAAAGCCATTTAGAAGAGTCAGAAGGCTACTCTGGAGGCTACTCTTATGCAAGCTTCTGCTAGATATTGCTATTTATCACAGTTTGCCAAACCCCAACCAAAACCATTCCTGCCAACCATAAAGAACACCTAGAGCTCTATCTGAGATTCTACAAACTTCCATGCACTATGATTACTTTCCAGAAACCTACAACATCCAGATGGATTCCTAGGCCAGGTAAGTCTTGAAACCCAGAGGGGAAGCCTCTCCAGAACATCAACTAGTTCCATCCCCAAATCCCATATTATCAACAGCCCTTTTTCCAATATAAAAAAAATTAGAATGGGCATAGCCCAAACAGCCCTAAAGATTGGGAGAAAAATCAAAGGAGAACGTGGAATTATAACAGAGAAGATAGGACTTAACAAAGGAGTATGGCTGCTGAATCATTACATTGATATTTTAGTCTGCAGTGTCTTGGAGCAGCTAGAAGGAAAAACTGTTGAACTGTAACCCATGCTAAACTCTGAAATCTGTTCTATGACTAATTGTTGTGGTGGGTGCTTTGAAATTTGCTTTTTTGTACATATTTTTTACAAAAAAAAAAATAGGGCTGGGGGGAAGCCATTTAGAGGGTTAGTTAAATAACTTTTTGAGAAATCTTCAAAAAAAAGTGGGGGGGGAATAGATTATACAAGAAAGGCAAGCAAAAAGAAGCCACTTACTAAATCAAGGGGCAACAAATGAAGATGGAGTATCACTATTAGAAAAAAAGTTAACAAAAATGATCTCAGCAACTCTAAAATATTTGGATCCCCAAAAGTTATTAACTTATTAAAGCATTTCGTTTTTCTATTTTAACACCCCATATCAAAAGATGCTGTATTTCTCCAATGATGACTATTAACAAGTAAAGCTATATAAAGGAAAAATTTTATTAGACCGAGAGCATTGAAAGCCAGCTCTTTTCTCCCTAATTTATAAGCTAACATTAGATGGTATATTGTCAAAAAATAATAGCTATTCCAAGGTCCATACAATTCTGCTTACTTTCAGAACTCTCCTCTACTTTGGAAAGCTCATCTTCTTGTACTGGTACACTGATGTCCTGAAAATCTTCTCTTCTTTCTGTTAAACTTTCACATTCCAAGCAACGAGTTCTTAATACCAGCTGACCTTGAAATAATTTCTCCACTAATTCAAAACCAATTTGCTCCACACCTAGAAAAGAATAGTAAAAATATTCCTCTATACTAATGAACTTTTCAGCATGATCCAAGTCACTAATATTCCATTTAAATAAATTATATCATCAATAAACCCCCATTTCATATATCAGCTTACTTACTGGGATTAAGAAATGCCTTATTTGTAGAAGGTAAAGTACCTGCAGAGATGAGTTTTGAGTATGAATTACTATCTTCTCTAAAGAGAAGTCAAAATCGTATCTTCCTAATCCCCTTTTCCAAAGACAGCCCCATAATTAACTCCAGGATCAGAATAATACTTTTGTAAAACCACAACTACATTTATCAATACTAAACATTTCCCGAGATCTAAAATATGGACAAATCTTGGTGGAAATTTAGTCCACCAAGTAAGACATAACTACTTCATTTGCTAACATTTCATTAAATGCAATTACTTTCATGACTTTATGTCAAATACTGTTTTGGTAAGAGGGCAAAATGTAATCTTTGTCCATTAAAACATTTACCAACCCTAGCTTATAAAACAAAAATTATCATTACTCTGTCCTTGAGATTAATGAGATTTTATATAACACATCTAACCATAAAACTTAAAACACAAGTCACATTTAGCATTAAATTTTTCTTTTAAATAGCAAAAACTTTAGCCATACAGATTGTACTTTACATGTGTCTAATGAGAGAAAATGCCAATTCTACAATTGTTAATCATCCTATATATCAATTCCCAAGAATAAATTATACTGACCTTTGTTTATAGGCTTAACTTCATTAACATTAATGGGTTTAACATTATTCCTTGGAGACTCAAGTCCACAACCATTAACCTTTACAGTGTTACCATTTTCACACTTCCCCAAGTCCTCTTCAAAATCATATTCATTTTCTTTAGACTGTCCTTTAGCTCCTTGGCTTGTTGTTATTTTTCCCAGACTACAAAATTTAGAAAGAATGCTGGGCTGCTTAGTTGCAGACTTTAACCAATTTATTTTGACCCTTGATTTCTTTTGTGAGTGCCTTGCACTCTCATTTTCAGAACCATACTTGGGGATTATTTTAGGAGGAATCTCTAACATATCACCGGTAGCTTTTCTTTTTGATCTAGTTTGTCTCTGGTTCTCTTCCAATGACTGATGTTCCTTGGATACTTTAGCTTTTTTCTTCATGTTACCAAATTCAGTGTCACTTTTTCTTTTTCCATTTCCTTTTTGGAGTTTTTCTTTATAATCTTCAAAATGCCTCATATTGTCAATTTCTCTGCTGTTAATACCACTCATTTCTTCTTTCTGATTAGGGTTTTCTTCTACTTTAGTAGATAATTCTGCCATATTTTTCACTTCTTCCTTTTTTAGGAGTTGGCATGTTTCTTGAATATTTCCCAAAATACACTGTAATACTTCTTGTGCATCATGCTGTAGATATCCTTCATACATAGGGTTGAGTTCCCTATAATAAAAATGTTCATCTCATCTACTGTAGTTTAGAAGATATAATACATAAAAGAAAGCCTTTCTATATCACTTATAGAGACATCATAAGTAAATTCATTAAAAAAACCCAAAACATTAATTCAGCTACTAATTTAAAATAAAGAAACTGAGACTGAGAGGTTAAGTAACTTGTCCAAGGTCACAAAGCTAGTTAAGATTCACAGCCAGGATTCAAACCAATTTATTTTAACCAAGTACAAACCTGCTCTTGGCCACTGTTTAAGAAATGTCTAGCAATGTATTGCACCTAGGTCTGCTCTTCAACTAAATGATTACATGTATTGTCTTTAAGATTTACCTAATTTGGATGTGTGTATGTGTGTATTCTGGATAAGGCTGTTTAATATATAAAGGATAAATTTTCATTTTTTAAGACAACACTATAAAGCAATCTAATCCAATTAACTAATAGTTACACAATACAAAAATAGGAAAATATTTGGAATTCACAACTTTTATGTAAAATATATTTTGAAGTAATATAGGTTCATCCTAATCTGATCCTTTGGGACCAAATGTGTTAAGGAATTCAGAAATTTTCAGATTTATAAAGACAACATGGCATGTAAGTAAAACATATACCACCAACAATGGGATATAGGGTATTGTTCCCAAATTAAACATATTTCTACAGAAAAATATGAATATTCACATTAAGGATAAATATGAATAAAGACTATAACAGCGTCATATAAATTCAAGAGTTAAACACCAAACTTATGAACAGATTTTCACTTTTTAGAGCATCTGAGATGAAAAGGACTGTGAACTGGTAGAATTCTGTTTCTCCTTGTCTTTTCTACCCTGCTTATTCATATATCACTTTCCTCAAGACAAGGAACAAGTAGCTAAATTGGAATCCTAAAATTATATTATAGGCTATACCTGAGTGTGTTAAGCAGTCTCCTTGGCTGAGTAGCAAGTTCATCAGTGTATTTCTCTGGATTTAAGAGAAAACTAGCCTGAAGCTGTTCGACTGAAATGATTAAGGACTGTAAACTGCATATTAGTTCATAACTTGCCAAAGAATCTTCTTTGCAATTTCCCTGTCAAGAAAGAAACACACAAACCAATCTTTTCATTTATGAACAAATCAAGTTCCTTCCCCCTTCTTGTCTTTTTCTCACTAATGAATACTAGCTCTTCAAAATTTAATTTCATCACAGCACTAGTTTCAGGAGGTACTCAAATAATTTTTTTTAATTTTAAGAATAATTTTTGGTTACTTTCCATGTGGATGATACTGGTTTTCTAATTAAGAAAGTCAAAAACTTCTTCAAATATATTTACTTAAATTTAAAAATCGAGTCAATTTTAAAAAACAGATAAAGGTGGTAAAAAAGTATAACAAAGTGTGTCAATGGTACTCAAATGACAAAAGTTTGGTAAACAATGAATTAAACAACTGCAGAAACCACAACATAAAAGATGATAATCTAGTTAGCTATGTTGCAAGAATAAAGAACAAATTACCTTTCAGATAACATGAATTACTGAGAAATTCTATTCTCATTATAGCTTGTTGTAACCAAAAACTAATTTCCTTTTTCACCCACCTCTTCCTACATTCTCTGTTTATCTGTAATTTTTTCATTTCTAAGCAAGCGAATTTCCATTAATTTAGTTTAGCTTTCATTTTCTGGGTTTTGTTATTTTTACCTTATCTACTTTTTGGTTGGCTTCATCCTTTAGAGCTTCTTTCTTTCTTGAAATAATATTAAATAAGTGCTTCACTCCAGATTTAAAACCAGGACAAAAATATAATACCTGTAAACAAGTGAGACCATCTTAAAGTGTTCACTGGAAAAAACAGCAACACTAGCATGCTTTTTGTAAAGCACTTTTAACTGTGTGCTACCTAAATGTCTAAGGTTAAGCTCTGCGTCAGAACTGTTTACGTCATCAGTAGTATCCCACTGTCTTCCCTCATTGGCAGCAAAGCACTAAGCCTGGGCTGATACTGCTAAGACTTGTGGTTACAAGGACACAATATAAAAGATAGTATTCCAAGGGTTCAGTTACATATCACCAAAGAACCAGGAATCAAAACTACAGGTTTGGCATCTTCCCCTTAAACAAGGTCCAATCAATTTTGCATACAACTTAGAATTACTATTTTAGGCTATTTAGGATTAGTCACAAAGGCAAAGACAGTATGAAAAATGAAAGTCCCCCAATAATCTTGACATTCTCAGAAACACTATGTTACACCATTCCTTGCCTACTAAACTTTTATTACACAGCAAATTGTCAATTTACCTGAAGTATACTATTAAGATAACAAGTATTGCCGAGATTATTCAATCCCACAAATGGGAGCAAGTTCTCTCTCTTCTCACAGTTTATGGGGGAGGACTGTGCTGCAGGAACAACTTGATCACTATTAAGTATAGAGGGAAAAAGGTATAATGAAGTAGTTATCATAAAGAAACAAAATATAAATATTATTTCCCTAGATTTAGTCTTTCCCCAAAAGCTGCATGATCTGAAAATTATGCAGATTTTATTCAGATGACATTTTGAGAGGAAATATGTAAAGGGTCATACCCAGAATATCCAGAATAAAAAAATTATTACACTGACCAGGCCTCAAAACAATTCTCCAAAAGGTTATTAACCCCATTTTAAAGAGCAGAAAACTGAGTAACTGCTACTGTGATTTGTTGAGCCAACATGAAATGTTAATCATGTAGTTTAACTCTGAATAGAAATCTGGGAATAACTTGACTACAACACATTTGGAGAGGTTGCACTACCTAAGTAATCAGATAATTAAAGAGTAAGAAGAAAGGGAGTCTATGAAAAGAATTATATAGCTATCCCTCACTTAAAAGTTATAATTTATAATAATATATAATAAAAATTTATAATTCTCTTACTTCACTTTAACAAATAGTAGGGCCTTCCTGCATTTTTTTTTTTTTTTTTACTGCTGTTGGCTATTACTCTAGCGTTTGAAACTTTAGAAGCATGAATGCACAAATGCTTGATAAACAAAAAGTTCATACACAATCTCGATTACTGATATTAGGAAATCACACAAGGGATCAAATCCACTTTAGTCACCCAGCAGAGTCCCTATTTGTTAAAGAGAGAAGTAGTGTCTATTGGTAGAGTATTTTGTTCTGATTTATTTTTAATCACTGAAGAATTTGCATAAAAAGCATTTCTTATTTTAATTATAATTTGCAATTTTATGCCAACAGGTCTAGTAATTCATATACTAGGTATAACTACAAAGTTAAAATAGTCAGTTCAACTGCCAAGTCTTCTGAATAAAAAAATTAGCTACTGTTTTACCCTTACACAAATGCGTTACACTACAAATAATCAAGTTTAAACTGAAAAATAATTTTAGTCAATAAATATTTCTTCAAATTAGCCTAACTAGTTGGCTGAGCACAATTCTGTTAACATTTTAACAAACATTTTTAACAGTTAACATTACAGATGTGATCCCTGTGGGGAACCACCAGTTTTGCTCTGTTCCTTCTAGAAAGTCCACAAACTTATCTGTGGACTATCAGATAAGAATGTCTAGAGATATGAACCCAAGTACATGGCTTCTTCATTTGATGAAGAATAAAAAAAAGTACACAAATATACTTAAAACAGGATACATACATTTCAGAGCCTCTATATTCAGAAGCTTTTTCTTCATTTTCTTGAGAATCTGTGAAATCCAAAGCTCTTTTAGTTTCCTTTTTCTGGAAAAACTTCAAGGAAAGTCTGTTTTTCTTTGATGGACTACCTCTTGAAAGCCCATTACTTTCACTAGGTATGACACCAGGCATTTTCTCTTCAAATCCCAAAAGCTGACAAGAATTAATTTCTACGGGAAGGGTGGAATCACCAACTATATCTGTTAATCACAGAGAAAACGCTTCATTAGATTTCAGTTATCACTTGCAGGCAACAAAACCACCAATTTTGAAAACAAATCTGACAAGGTTAGAACTTCATATATGAAAAACTAATGCCCAGCAGTAATAGGCACTCAACGTTTGCTGCCTAAATGAAGGAGCTTGCCATATTGTCCTCAGACTTTCTGAGTATCAGATACTGAACCTAGCAGCCTACTATTAGATTAAGGATCCCCATCACAAATACACCATTTAGTAGAACCTATGGTAAACTAATAGTAAGGAATAAAAAGATTTTCCTCAAATAGCATAGTGTCACTGTTAAATTTCTGGAATTCGATAATTATATTATGGGTATGTAAAATAATGTCCTTGTTTTTAGGAGATAGCAGTAAAAGTTTTTGGAAATGCGAGAATATGATGTTGGTAACCTACTCTAAAATATTCCAGTAGTAAAATATACAAGTGAATAAATGAAAATCTGTATATGAATACGTATATACATTTATGTATATATGTGAATAAAGAGACAAGGAACACAAATGTGGCAAAATAATTGACAACTGTTGAATCTAGCTTCATTGTACTGTTCTTGCAATTATTCTCTAGGTTTGAATATTTTTCAAAATAAAATATTTAAGACTGAGAAAAAAACATTTTCCTCATAATGTATTAAATCATTCAGAAAATACTGACTGAGCAATTACCATCCTCTAGTTCTAAAGCCCTCTAAAGTAGTGCTGGACATAAATAAGTCCCCCCTCCAATGGCCTTTTCCAGAAGTTAATGTGAGTTAATATATGAAATAAAGATTTTTAAAAGCATATTTAAAGTATAATTTGCATATAAGAAAAGGCATAGATCTTGTGTTCAATTACACTTAACTTCAGTGAAAGGTAATAAATTATGCAAAGTTGTAGGTTGTGTAAACAATTTGCACTCTGCATATATCAAATTTTTATGTGCTCTAAACCACAATATTCTACTCACTTTCCAAGCACTCTTTTTAACTATGGTTTTTTTAAAAAAGCTACCTTCAGTAGGAAAAATATGATTTGGTTTTCTCTTTGCAACCTTTTCTACTTTTCTTGTTTTAAAATAAAACTTTTATATGCAAAAGCATGGGGACATTTATGGTAACTGTTTTATACATCATTCCAAGTTTCCATTTTGGCATCTGGGGGAAAACTGTGATTGCAGTATTATCAGAAAATTATTTAGAAACCATAACCTCAATAACGAATTACAAATGTACATTCACATTAATAAGATGCACCAAAAAATTCATTCAAATTCCATCTGTAAGCATTACACTCCACTGACCTGGGAATTTGCAACACTGAACTCAGTGGTGAAACTACATTCTTGAGACCCAAACTCGAAGAACTAGACAGCTGACCAATTTCCCCATCCTGTCTCCAACTCAAAATTATTCTCCTGACCACCTAATGCTACTTACGAAATGCTACAATATAATAAACCAGTCTGAGCTAAATTGTCAGGGATCTCTAAACATTAATGATTTTCTTAAAAGGTTTTTCTTGGGAGCCAATTTCATCAAAACAGAAACTGCATTCTCTAAGTGACAAAGTCATCGTCTTTAAATAAATAGAAGGGAAAAATGATCAAGCATCTGAAATAAGGTATCATCATCCTTATCAATAAGCCAACCTTCCTGGTTCCCTCAAAGCAATAATCAAATACTTAGCATTACCTAGACTATAACATCATCTTGCTGCCTGGCTTTCCTTATAACTGGGTTGTTCCATCAAAAATGTTTCTCCTAAAACTATAAATCAAGTTTCGAAGTAAAGAGAATGAACCGAACATTGTTCTTGAACAAATGACAGCGTGAACACTAAGTACCACTGGTTATGTTTTGTTGATTTCTTTATAAGATGACAGACGCAATTCTTATTTTTCAAGAAACATACATAACAGTTAAAGATAGTCTCAGCAAAGGTTTAAGATACGTGGTCACTTGCTAAAGACGTCTGGAAAAAATAAGAAGTGGAAGAAATGCGCGGTAAAATAAGGCAATTACACTGCCATAGGACAACGTGAGTGAAAACATTTCTTCTCCCTATCCCGCACCACTCTAGAGAACAGGAAGGACACCGAAAAGATGACAAGAGACGTGTCAATGGATGTCTATGCCCTCTCAGGCACAAGTACTAGGCAAGGTGGGACGCTGGCCTTTGGCCCTCACTACCGTTCACTTAAAAACGCTTGGCCCCTTCACCAGGAGAGTTGGCCCGATTATACCCAGCCCGCACCTGCCTTCGTGAGTTCCCAGCGGCGACGGGAAGGGGCGCCCCTCCCGGTGCACTGAAGGCTTGGCTAGCAGCTCAGCAAAACCTCAGGACGCGTCCCGGAGCAGACCCACTCGGGCGCCAGCCAAACTTGTCTCCGCGCCCGCGCACCGGCCCCTCCTTCCCAGGCCGTCCTTACCTGGTCATGACCCAAAGCGAAGTCCGCGGCGGTGACGCCGACGATTCCAACCCGAATGGGTTTGAATGCGACAGGTGAGTCCCTGCCGCGAGCCCGCTGGATTTCCGACCCAAGGAAAGGCTGGTCGGCTCGCCCTCCCCGCGGGGAAGTGACCATTCGCTCTCAAGAGCGGGAACCCGGGCCGCCACTCGGTCCTGCTTTGCGTCCGCACCAACTACATCCCCAGTGCTGTGGCCGCCTGGGTCCGCCCTGGGAGGGAAAGGAGCGCAGAAGAGGTCCCGCTTGCGAAACCCCTGAACCGCTAGGGTCTTTCCCACTCCACCACAGAGGGGAACTTGGCGCGTTTTCCTCAGTCTCAGGACCCCCGTGTTTTAGCCCCCGCCCGCGCCAGCGCTGCTATTGAAGGCGGCGTCCTTCGAAAATGCCGGTTCTAGTCTCCACGCTGCATAAACGCGAAAGGCAAGAGTCACCTCGCGACCGCCACTCGCCCCTCTGGCACTCACGGGCTCCGGAACCAGCTGGAACGGTAGTTTCTCCAAGATCCTAACGGGTTCTGTAGTTTGAAACAGCGCAGGCACAGTCAAGGGCAGCTCGCGAGGGTCCTCGCTGAGGGCGCGCGCGAGGTGCTGGAGGCCTGGCTGGCGGGCTCGAGCCTCACACCCTTTTTTTTTTTTTTTTTTTTTTTTAACCATTCGGGCGCGCGAGTTGGGATAAAAGCTTACGGGTCGGGAGACAGGACAGAGAGACCAGGGGGCGGGCCCTTTCGCGAGAAGGACCCGCCAGGTGCTTAAATCCACCAATCCGTGACGGTGGGTTACAAAAAATTAGCCCCACCACCACCAGGAGGAGCCAATCAGAAGTATCTAGTTAAAAACCAATTGGATGGGCGGGGAAGGGAAGTCCAGCCAATACCAAAAAAGAAGAGAGGAGGGCTCCGGCCAATCATTATTGGACATGCAGAGTGTGCCTAAGCGGCAGTTTCCCTCCTTCCGCTCGCATTGGCGATCGAGTGCGCGCTTTCGCTGCGACTGTTATATTTTGCTCCGCGGCTTGTTAATCCTGGACCGTGGGACGCCGCTGAGGGTGCGGTTTCCGAAGTGAGGCCCTCACAATAAACCCCGCCCCCTGTCGTGCGTACCCAGTCGGCGGGGTAACCTGGGAGACTGGTTTTGGAAAATGGCTGACCAATTTGCTGGTCTTTCTGTACCAGGGCTTTCATTTCGGGATCGCAGCCCTGGCCCAGGGCCGTCCCAATAAACATAACCTTGCCGTTGAGAACAGTAAATTCTCAGCCGGACGTCGTTAGAGCTGAGATCACTTCTTCACACCCTCCAGGCCCCATTTTCTTTTTTTCACTCCATTTTCCCCGCCGCCAGAGAATTTTAAGACCCAGCTCTGGCTAGGAGAGTGGCAAAGGATTTCAGCGAAAGCTGTACCAAAGCGCTCAAAAGCGACAACGCAGGTCTCACCCGTGGGCTTCCTTCTGTATTTGCATGGTTAACGAAGTGAGGTGACCTCAGAAAGCAAGTGCTGCTGTTAAGCAGGATAAATTCAATTCAAATCATTTAATCAAGTATGATTTTAGGCGCCTGCTCAAGTGCCGGGCATTTTTCTAGGCGTTAAGAATAAGGCAGTGAGTAAATTAACATTCCCTTCTCTAAAGAAACCTTACATTGGACGGAGAGAAGCATTAGTCCATCTAAAATGATAGGAAATAATACAACCGATAGGGTAAAGAGATAAAAAGCATGCTGCTTTAAGTCTGTCAAGACCTCTTTGAGTTGACATTTGAGAAGAGAGCGAATGTTAAGTGGGACTACTGAGGAAACAGTGAGTGATCCTGAGTAAGAAAGTAGCCTGGATAAGCACAGTGTACCTGTGTAAGAAAATAGTAGGAAAGAGAATGAGATAGGCAAGGCTCTGTAGGCAAGGCTCTGTAGAAATAGGATAAGGAGATGTGATTTTATTTTTAAGTATGATGGGGAATTATTAGATGGTTTACAACTGGGAAGTGGCATTTTCAAAGTGGCTCTGATAGGTAGACTGTTGAACCTCAAGAGTGGAAATAGAAATGTCAGCTAGGAAGCTATTTTATTAGTCCAGGAATAAGTTATGTTGGCTTGGAATAAAAAAAGTGGAAGCAGTGGAAGTATTGAGAACTAATTAAAATTCAGGATATATTTTAGAGTAGAACCCGCAAGTTCTGCTGATGGATTGGCTGTGTGGTATGTGAGAAAAAAAGAGATCACCAAAACTGCTTTTTGATTTTGTTTACCGGAGCAATTGGGTAGTGGTTGATCCTTACTGAAATGCGGAACACAGCTTCAGGTATTCGATATGCATGAGTGATTTTGCAAATGTATTCTTTTCTATTCCATTCATAAGAAAGGATCAGAAAGAGTTGGCTTCCCACTGAACAGGCAAAAATACTTATTTCCAGTTTTGCCCCCAGGGCTGTTAAAACTCCTTCCCTGTATGGTAAAATAGCTTGAAAAGGATATTAACTTTCTGGACATCCGCAGAGCATCGCAATGATCCATTATATCAATGACATCATGCTGATTGGGCAGGGTATGCAAAATATGGTTGAAGTATATCAGAAAAATTAAAGGACAAAGTGTACAAGTGTGGTGAAGATGGGGAAGAGGAGTGTGCAAAAGAGAGCTAAATCATTTTCCAAACTGAGAAGTCAATAGATAACCACTAACCAAAAAATCAAGCAATAGAAACATGAACAAGGTGTTTAGAAACATGGAGGGAAATTGCAAAGAATCAGCTAAAAGTTAAAGTGGTTGCCTTTAGGAAATGGGAAGTCTTGTTGGAATCTTTGAATCTTTAAATCACGTGCAAGTGTAACTGGAAAAAAAGCAAAATACTTAAAAATAAAACTGTGAATAAATTTTTTTCTTATTTCATTCCCTAGAAAAGGTCAGAGCCAATAAGCTCACTGGAGTGGAATTATTTTGGGTCAGGATGACAATTCTTTTGACCCTCACCGTTTTTTTAGGTCCAAGTTAAAGGAAGGCTAGATATGTGAGCCCTTGGCCTTCATCCAGCATTTTTAGTAACAATCAGACTCTAAACAACTGGTGAAACCATGACCCGATAATTAAATTTTAAAAGGGGGGGGGGTAGTATCTCCACATATAGTCTGTTGAAAGGGTAAGATCTATAAACTCCAGGGTCAGGTGGGAGGGTCTTTCATGCCTCTGAACGGAATGTCTTGCCCCACTTCCTTAATGTTTATTAACAATTTAGTAGATGAATGTCCGGTAAGTGGGTGGGTGATGAGGGAGTAGCAGGAAGTCTCATAAACCTGTTTATATTCCATGGGAAGAGAGTCTTGTCTTTCTCATCCCATTAACACTCAGTTGTCCTTTGTATGCTTAACCCATCTTGAGAATACATCTACAATTAAATTTACAATATTTTTCTTAACTGAATAAAATTTTTTGAGGAAAAAATGAATTCTTACTCTTGAGTATCATTCTGCACTCGTGGGTTTTTTTTTTTTACTTTTTTTATTGTGAAAAATAGCATATATACAAAAAAGCGATACATTTCAAAGCACACCACAATTAGTTATAGAACAGATTTCAGAGTTTGGTATGGGCTACAATTCCACAATTTTAGGTTTTTCCTTCTGGCTGCTCCAAGAAACTGGAGACTAAAAGAAATATCACTATAATGATCCAGGAGTCATGCTCATTTGTTAAACCCTATCTTCTCTGTTATAACTCCACCTTCTCCTTTGATCTTTTTTTAAGTTATTTTTTATCGGCATATCTATTCACATACAGTGTAGTCATCCAAAGTGTACACTCAGTGGTTCACAATATCTTCATAACAATTGACTTTTTTTTCTTTTTTGTGAAAAATAACATATACAAAAAAAGCAATAAATTTCAAAGCACATCACAAAAATTAGTTATAGAACAGATTTCAGAGTTTGGTATGG
Source organism: Myrmecophaga tridactyla (assembly GCA_004026745.1). NCBI lineage: Eukaryota > Metazoa > Chordata > Mammalia > Pilosa > Myrmecophagidae > Myrmecophaga > Myrmecophaga tridactyla. The sequence continues at coordinate 3,712 of PVIY010024130.1, read as the reverse complement.
GTTCAAATTCTACAATTTTAGGTTTTTACATGTAGCTGCTCCAAGACACTGGAGACTAAAAAAAATATCAAAATAATGATTCAGCAATCATACTCATTTGTTAAACCCTACCTTCTCTATATAACTTCACCATCAACTTTGATCTTTCTCCCACTCTTTGGGTGTATTTGAGCTATGGCCATTTTAACTTTTTTCATGTTGGGAGGAGCTATTGATAATATGGGATGGGGGATGGGACTAGGTGATGCTCTGCAGAGGCTGGCCCCTCCGCATTTCAGGACTTATCTGGTCTGGGGACCCATCTGGAGGTTGTAGGTTTCTGGAATTTTACCCTAGAGCATGGAACTTTTGTAGACTCTTATATAACACCTGTTCTAGTTTGCTAGCTGCCAGAATGCAATATGCCAGAAACAGAATGGCTTTTAAAAAGGGGAATTTAATAAGTTGCTAGTTTACAGTTCTAAGGCTGAGAAAATGTCCCAATTAAAACAAATCTATAGAAATGTCCAATCTCAGGCATCCAGGGGAAAATACTTTGGTTCAAGAAGGCCGATGAAGTTCGGGGTTTCTCAAGTGAGAAGGCACATGGTGAATATGGAGTCATCTGCCAGCTTTCTCTCCTGGCTTCCTTTCATGAAGCTCCTGGGTAGGCATTTTCCTTCTTCATTTCCAAAGGTCACTAGCTGGTGAACTCTCTGCTTCTTGTGGCTATGTTGTTCTGCTATCTCAGAATCTCTTAGCTTTCTCTCATGTTGATCTCTCTGAATCTCCTGCATTCTCCAAAATGTCTCCTCTTTTATAGGATTCAAGTATAATCAAGACCACCCGAATGGGTGGAGTCACATCTCTATCTAATCAAGTTTAATACCCACACTAATTGAGTCACATCTCCATGGAGATAAGCCAATCAAATTTCCAACCTATAGTGCTGAATAGGGATTAAGAGAAACGGTTGCTCCCACAAGATTGCTTAGGATTAAATCATGGCTTTTCTAGGGTACATAAATCCTTTCAAACCAGCACAACACCCTAGGTATTCTTTAGGGTTCACAGAAATGGTTTTGGTTGGGGTTTGGAAAGTTATGCTAGGAAGCAATGTCAAACTGACTGAAGCATGTGTAAGATGACCTTCAGAGTAGCCTCTCAACTCTATTTGAACTCTTTCAGACACTGATACCTTATTGTTACACTATTTCCCCCCCCCTTTTGGTCAGGATGGCATTGTTGATCCCACAGTGCCAGGGCCAGGCTCATCCCTGGGAATTATCTCCCATACCACTAGGGAGACTTTCACCCCCTGGATGTCATGGCCTCGTGGATTTTTGCAATCTTGTTTAAGAATAATTTTTATTTCCCTTCTGGAGCAAAAGAAAAAAAAAATTGTCACAGTTTGACCTGTGTGAACTCCTTGTAAGCTGGCTTCTGGGTCCTCTCAACATTTTGAAAACATCCTTGCATTCTGGTAAATTATGGACCCATCTTTGAAAATATTTTCTTAATAACTTTACCATATATTATACTGTTTTACCATATGTGCCAGTTTGAAAGGATTTATGTACCCTAGAAAAGCCATATTTTAATCCTAATTAAATCTTGTGGGAGCAACTGTTTCTCTTAATCCCTATTCAATAATGTAAGTTGGAAACTTGATTAGGTTATTGCCATGGAGATGTAATTTACCCAATTGTGCCTATGAACTTTTTAAGAGAGGGAGATGTGACTCCACCCATTCCAGGTGGGTCTTGATTACTTTACTGGAATCCTTTAAATGAGGAAGCATTTTGGAGAACACTTCAGAAGGACAAGATAGCTGTGAAGCAGAGAGCCCAGGAAGCCAGAGAACTTTGGAAAAGAACAAGGAATACACCCCCAGGGGAGCTTCATGAAGCAAGAGGCCTGAAGAGGAAGCTAGCCGATGTCGCCATGTTCACCATGTGCCTTTCCAGTTGAGAGACCCCTGAACTTCATCAGCCTTCTTGAACCAAGGTTTCTTTCCTGGATAGCTTGAACATGTTCACAGCTTTAGAACTGTAAACTTGCAAATGAATAAATTCTCCTTTTTAAAAATTCCATTTCTGGTGTATCACATTCTGACAGCTAGAAAACTAGAACATCATACTATATGTCTAAATCACAATAATGGTAAAGATTTATATACCTTAATTTATAAAAATAAATTTCATTTAAGCATGTCATTGTACATTACCATTTCATTGCGGACTATGAAAATCACCCATTTGATTTTCAAACAAGAATACAGTTGGGTCTAATATGGAGATTGTGTGATGATTATGATGTAATTTTCCTTCTTTTGGCTCAAATATCTTTAAGTTCGATTTTGTATAGAAATTGGCATTAAACACCAAAACTTAGTGGCTTAAAATAAGTTATTATTCCTCACAATTCTATGGCTTGGCTGCATGGTTCTGCTGGTCTCACTTGGGTTCCCTTGTGTGGTTGCATTCAGCAGGCAGGTGGGCCAGGGGACTGGGCTGAGGTGGGGAGTGAAGTGGTTGGATGGGCCTTTCTCCCACTCTTTCCATGTGATCTCTATTCCTCAAGAAGTCTAAATCCATCTTCTTCACATGGAGACAGTACAGGCATTCCAAGAGGGCAAGTCCCAGTGCACGAATGTATACCAAGTGTCTACCTGTATCTCTGAACCTTTGGCCAAAGCAAATCCCATGGCAGAATATTTCCACTACTTTACCTTTAGGAAGCTAATCTGACTCTTTGCAAATAATAAAATATCCCCAATTTGTATTCCCAGTTTTATCATACCCTTCAGATCAAAATCATGTTAAAAAAAATTAAAGTTCATTTAAAAAGAAATTTTTAATTTGACATTAAATAAGGAAATTTCCATAGTAAAAAATACTAACTCCTATAAATTAGCTTTATCATACATTGTATTACCTTTGAACTTAAACATTTAATTAAAAGTTTCCAAGATTTGGAATTATAAAGTTTATATCAAAAACAAAACACAGAGGAACTCACATATGATTTTTTTTTCCTCCAGAAAAAGAGAAAGGGATGAATAGTCCCCTTATTCTCAGTGCAAAAACCATGGTCTTTGGATTCAGGATTCAAGTGATGCCTTTTTTCCTCACTTAAGAACTAGGCATGAAGGAATTATGTATGTTACCATATGTGTAGGTATGTACATGTGTGTGCACAATCATAGATGTATTATTATTATACCATAATAAGAATTTTTTGCTATATGCTGTCTTTTTTTTTTTTTTGAGGGGGGAGCATGGGAGTTAAACTGTAAGACTATTCCGAAAAACAAAATAATTAGTTAAAACAATTCCTAGTAACACCTTATCTTTATTAAGAATTTATCAAAATAGTGTGATTGTGAAAACCTTGTGACTGATGCTTCTTTTATCTACTTTATGGACAGATGAGTAAAGCATATGCATTAAAAATAAATAAATAATAGGGGGAACAAATGTTAAAATAAATTTAGTAGATTGAAATGTTAGTGATCAATGAAAGGAAGGGGTAAGGGGTCTGGAATGTGTTCTAGTTTGCTAGCTGCCGGAATGCAATATACCAGAAACAGAATGGCTTTTTAAAAGGGGAATTTAATAAGTTGCTAGTTTACAGTTCCAAGGCCAAGAAAATGTCCCAGTTAAAACAAGCCTATTGAAATGTCCAATCAAAAGCATCCATCCAGGGAAAGATACCTTGATTCAAGAAGGCC